>CAKAOH010041164.1:0-16201 GCA_916701665.1 Sebastiscus tertius | reverse complement strand
TGTCAGTGTGCTGACTTGACTATGACTTGCCCAAAACTGCATGTGATTATCATAAAGTGGGCATGTCTGTAAAGGGGAGACTCGTGGGTACCCATAGGACCCATTTTCATTCATATATCTTGAGGTCAGAGGTCAAGGGACCCCTTTGAAAATAGCCATGACAGTGTTTCCTCGCTAAAATGTAGCGTAAATTTGGAGCGTTATTTAACCTCCATCGCGACAAGCTAGTATGACATGGTTGGTACCAATGGATTCTTTAGGTTTTCTAGTTTCATGTGATACCAGTATCTTCACTCTAGCTTAGAGAGCTTCTCTGTAGCTCCCGCTACAACCTAAAAATTGCATGTTCCCTTAATGCGTTAAAGAAATTAGTAGTGTTACAATACAACGCGTTATCGCATTAACTTTGACAGCCCTAAAAAAAACACAATAATACTGCTTTTACCAGTCTGTAAAAGCGGCAATAGCGTGAGTGGCAATGTTGATGAAGGCGAATAAACTCTCTTATTGGAGGACATTTAGAAAAAACAAAAATACGTTTTCAGATATATAAATAATCAAAGGGCCGGTTTCAGTTTGTTAAAGGGCACACGGGCCGCCAGTTGAATATACCACAGTATACAAATCATTGATGAAGACATATGTTATGAATGTGTATTACTAGCTGTCTATCTTATTAGAAACTCCAGATGGGAAACTACACTTTCAGAGAAATGTGTCCAAGATGTATGCGTATTGTTTGATGGAGGTGTCAATCATATAGTATAAACTTACAAAGAATAGACTGACTTCACATATACAGTTAAGAGTGAATAAAGGCTGAGCTATGGTAAATGCTCCATGACTGTAGTCACTGTAGTCAGTTCACTAGCCTATACACAGGATAGGTTGAGCTCTGTCAGTATATCATCATGCAGAAAATGCCTGGAAATTGTAATTAGCTCATTCTCCCTCCACTATTACATGCATTTCAACCATGTGGAATTATATATAATGGACAGTGGAGTTACTGCCGTGTAAATAATGTCACACTGTCATCCACTGGGATTGTTAACTTTTCATGGACCAATGCTGTGGATTTAGACCTCCCCCTACTGGTTGTACATTATTATTACAAAAATCAATTTACCAGACATAATCTAGTCAAATCATTGCATATATTTAGCACCAAGTGCGTTACAAAAACATAATAATACTGGACATACTGACCTCTGTATGCATTCAAAGTCAGCTCTGCACTGTTTTCAGATTGGTGTCCGTTCAGTACGGGCTGGTTAGTGGTGGCAATATGTCACTTTCTCTAGTTACAGCTAAACAGTGTTAACGGTGTTTCTAATTAACTGAATTGTTTTATCCGTGCTTGCAAAGCATTGCATTACAGTCTGCTCACCTTGCACAGACTTGCTCTACTACCAACATGAATACTCTACTGACTTGGCCACTGTGATATGATTTCCTCCTTGAGTTCAACACTCTGGTCTCCTCATCAATATGCCTAATGAGATCCCACGGGACGTTTCAATGATATGTCAGTCTGGTGTTCCTCAGGGTTGGACATGAGAGCTTTGCCTGCATGTTACAGGATACTGTCCCCAGCATGACCACACATTAACCTTTTTATGTATTGTAATTACTCTCATGGACCGGTCTGGCTTCCTGTCTTTGACATTAATCTCCCACTTTAAAATCTATGGACTAATTAGCCCATGCTGCTTATGGAATAAGTAGGAACTAGTGACATTATCACTGAAATCACATTGAAATATGTTATATAATATAATAAGTGTTGTTCTAAATATGTTTGAAAGTCATCCAAGTCATGAATATTAAACATACACCAGGTGATTTTATTTTAACTCACGTAGTATCGTATAAGAGGCGTTTTATGTTTTGCCTTTCTCTCTCTCCTAAAGTGCTTTTATGGACTACATCCAATTTTAGTTTGGCAGACTTTGATATATTGACCGATACACTTATGAAGAGCAGACTTGATTAGGTGATTTGATGTTCCTGTTTATATTCAGTATTCCAGTACTCTTCTAAATTAGCTAAGGTTTATGCATAAAAACATGTAGTGATGTCTTTATTGATTTAAAGTCCTCTTAAATGTGCTCTTTTGTTGAATTTGCATTTAAAAGACCGCGAGATGGATCATAAATATGGTCACTACTTCTGTTTCCTTCTGGTATCTCAACAATGTAAGGAACTGTTACATTTTTTCACAATGTATTTGCGAAATTTAGCAAAAGAAAGAAACTTTAAGAGGTGTAACCCTTCTCCCATGAAAATAGCATCCGATACAACATATAGGATGTCAATGTTTTATTATAGATTTTTTTAATCTATGGTTCTGCAGTGCTCATAGAGCTTGTATAAAAGCTTTTATCCCACAAACAACACAAACATTTTGATAAATAAATAGACAAAAATAGATCAACATTCACAGGACATGTTTCCCAGTTCCCCACACATTCATTGGTGCCCATCTTCATTAGGAATTTCAAAGTGAAAAATCACAAAAGCAACATTTCAAGTTCTACTTTACACACAATCGAGTGGCATGACCCTCACCAGAGACTGAAAATAAACACAGGGAAGTTAATTTAGGGAAACCGAACTGGAGCCGCGAGTAGAAATGAGGGCAATTTCCAATTTTCTGGAGTATAATTATTCTCCTGTAAACTAGGTGTTATGTTTTGAATATTATTAGTTCTACCCGAGACGTTTCATTAGCTTTAAGTCTCTCCTGCATTTCTCTTTGTTTGCTTCTTTGCTGGAGGGTGTCGTGGTAGCTTGTGCGTCACTTCTGGTATTTTATCTTCATTACATATGTATGAATATATGTGTTAGCTCAGAATCATTAATGCATACAAATGTGGAGACCCGGAGAGAATTAAATCTAGTTCAACAGGAAGCTACTCAAAGCAGCAACCTGTGGCTTATTACAAATCCCACTTTAAAGATTTAACCTGTAGCGATGTTATGTTGCATCCTTCCCCTGACCAGACCTTAAATAAGCTAGTGCCACATAGAGAAGAACAATACAAAAGTGAAGAGAAAAAAAAGCGAAAACGTGCTCTAGTATTGCTTTACTTAGAAACTGTCCCTCTGGGCTTCTCTCTCGTCCTCCCTTCAGACCTAAACCTTTATGAATGAAACACCTGGGAAAAGACTCTCAGGATCAACGAAACTTCCTGTGTTTTGTTAGCAAGTAACAATATGGCATTTATATGGGAAATATTATTTTCACAGATTTTTTTTTTTTTAGCTTCATTCAGTGTTACAGTTTTCAAATCCAGTTTAACAGGAACTCCATTGTGATTTGACACATTCACGCTCACTTTGTGCACTTAAAAATGCACCGAGGGGGCCAACAGACTTCTCTTGTCACATAAAATTAGTGGCAGGTGAACAAACAAGAAGTGCACGTGACTGACACTGAAAAGAGGGCTTGTCTACACACACACACACACACAGACAGACAGACAGACAGACAGACAGACAGACAGACAGACAGCCTCCGCCCAGGACACACAATGTCCATTCATTGTTTTCTTACGAACTGAAAGTGTCTGTTCAGCTCACAGAAGTTCTGCTTCATCCTCGTCATTCTCAGAGCCCGAGGGTCCCTGGCGAACTTCTTCATACCACTTGTTGGTCAGGGTCTTCATCTGGATCCGGCCATGTAACAAGTCCTGTGAGACACCACATTACACGCACAAATCGGCACATCAGCACACACGAATGAACATACAGGAAAAGTCACATGAACGGGCCGAGGTGTAGACAAAATAACACTTCTAAGAATAAAGTAGCCCAGCAGCTACATCCAATTAGGTGAAGCTCTTAATGTTCTGTTTTTCTTAATACCGTGAGAGGTTTTGATTTTTCTAGTTGAGGTTTTTTTTGTTGGCAGAGTTTGAAACTTTCCCCTTGCCAACTTACATAACTTTGCACTCTTGTGCACCAGCAATTTGGGCAGAAATGACTGTAAATCATAACTACAATAGCTGCTACACAAGAAAGTGATATTAAACTACAAATGGTATACTGTATGTACCCTCCACAATCACCATTTTACGGGTGAATTTTTGAAGTCAGCAACAGGAAATGAACAGAGCTGACGACAAACTACGGGGGATATTTACCTTCAGGGACACAAACTTTTGTGTCACCACAATGCTTTTATTGTGAAAAAGTCATAGGAAATGCAATGTGTTGGTCACCAAGTTAGCGGAGCATCATTAGCGGTGCTATTCTTCACTTAAAAAAAAAGGTTTAATCAACCAGATAAGGACACAGTCAGCAAATCAGTTTATAATATTACAGGCAGCAATCAAACAGAAAGAGCCAAAGTGAGCTGTAGGCGACAGGCTCTTACTGTGGTTTGTCACCAGCACACCTTCAACACAACTTCACCTTACCTTGTGGTGCAGTGCGACCGAGATTTGACACAGATTTACACGTGCTTTTCCCGGATATTACATCTCACATGCAGTGTCCTCTGCCACAGTGGTCAGTCAGCAGGGATAAATTAGCTGCAGCTGATATTTCAGAAATTGACATTCTCTCTTTACATATTTTTTGCTTCTAAAAAGGAATGCCTTAAAATTAGAGGTGTCAAAGTTAACGCGATAACGCAAATTTGTTTTAACACCACAAATTATTTTAAGGTATTAACACAACAGGCTCTATTTTAAAAGGTAAAGTGAAGATACTGGCATCATATCAAACTCGAAAACCTAAAGAATCCATTGGTGCCAACCATGTCAGACTAGCTTGTCTCAAAGGAGGCTAAAGAGGTCCCTTGACCTCTGACCTCAAGATATGTGAATGAAAATGGGTTCTATTGGTACCCACAAGTCTCCCCTTTACAGACATGCCCACTTTATGATAATAACATGCAGTTTGGGGCAAGTCATAGTGAAGTCAGCATATTTGTATGCTAAATGCAGTACCTGTGAGGGTTTCTGGACCATATTTGTCATTGTTTTGTGTTGTTAATGGATTTCCAATGGTAAATATATACATACAATTGCATAAAGCAAACACATGTGTCCACTCCCATGTTGATAAGGGTATTACTTTACAAATCTTCCTTTAAGGTACACTTTAATCAGATCAAAAATGTGCAAATAATTTATGATTAATTGTGATTAACTATGGACAATCATGCGATTAATCGCGATTAAACATTTTACTCGATTGACAGCCCTACTTAAAATACATATTGCGTGAGCCCAAACAGTTACAGTTTGGGCAGTTATAGTTACAGCAAAGCTGCTTTTCTTCTACTTTACCCGTTCAAAATCTCAATGCAGTCATTCTCTTCTGAGAAGAAGTCAGTCTTTGAGCGCTTAAAAAGGGGCCACAAATACTTAAGCATCCCTGTATGGCTTCAAAAGCTAGGAACGAACTGAATCACCACCTCTGACAGTCTAAACAAAAACAATTACAAAGTTCATTACGCAGTATTGACATTCACTCTGTGGTTATTGTATTATTTGTGAAGCAATTCTGTTTATTGGACGTCAAACACAAGGGGCCCTATCTTATAACGCAGCGCAACTGTAATTGCTAATTTCAGACAGACGCAGTTGTCATTGTCACGGCCGGCGTCCACATTGTGAAAGCAGCAAATGTACTTGTGCCCATCTGTGCAGCCATGGGCGTGTTGGTTTTACAATGAGGTGTGGTCAGGCGCATTGTTGGTGCAGAAAGCAAATACGCCATTAACCAACAAAAACCAGGTCTAAAGTCAATGGTGCAGTATTTTCCTGCTATTTAAAGGGCACATTATTCAAATAATAAGATGCATCCACATAGGCAGATTCCCAACACGGATACACTTGTTACACACTCAAGGACGTCCAGCAGTCCTCCTCCTCAACTAAATAGGTTAGGGCTGCATTTGCTCAAACACAGTCATTTGCGGTTATTGATGGGACCGAGGATTGGGAGACAACGGAGACAGAGAGTCCACCAGCCAAGGACTACATACCTGTCCCTTCCCTCCCTTCACAATATGCCAAGGCAACATTAATTCAGCGCAACCCCCGTCAAAGGACCACGATAAATAGTAAACAGAGTGCCCTCCTAATCGGTAAACAGAATAAGAAACTCATCAATATAAGACAATTCTAGGGCTCTACTGAATAGTTGGAAGCTTCATTCATAATGTTGACATTATATTTCTAAATCAACATTTGCATGGCTATTCATTCTATTATTTCTGCACAGATGCAGATAAAGATCAGGCTACGCTGATATTATTAGTATTATACTATTTGTAGAAATAGATTCCAGCGGTGGCTGCGTTGGATTGTTGTAATGCGGCTTCCCAGGTGACTTATAGGATTTCTGTCTCCCTCACTTACCTCTTGGGTGAGCCTGCGAGTGAAGAAGGGGTTGAGGTATTTAGCATCAAGCCACATAAAGCCCTTCAGATCTTGTCTCTGGTAGATATGAGCCTCGTACTCCTCCTCTGTCAGCTCCGATAGGTGCTCTGACTCAATGGTATTACCCTGGAGAGAAGGGAGGAGCAGAGAGAAGGGGAGTCAGATAAATAAATATGTAGAAAGACATGAAAGGAGAGCAGCCGACAAAAATGAGGCAGAGGTGAATGAGGTGGAGGAGAGGAAGGCGGGTGCAGGGAAAAGTCCAAATGACGGGAGAGCGGTGAGGGTGATGGTGATGGGGTCGTACAGAGAAGGACCAGAGTTGAGGAAGAAAGAACAGCGGGAGCAAAGAGAGGGAATTACAAAGAAGGCATGAGAGCATAAGGAAAAAAGGAAAGGCTGATAGATCTAGCTGCTGGAAGCCCCGGGTGTAACGCTAAGCTTTGGAAGACATCAAATACTGTACACAAAACACACAACCACCACACGCCACCAATGACCTCAATGGTAGGATGTACTTCAAAAGAATGACCCAGAGCAAACGGAGTCATCTGAAATATTAAACACAATGACTTGTATTCTGGTGTGTCTGGGAAATTGTATTAATTCTAGCTGTTAGGGTTTATTTATTATGTGCTTGTCTGAGTTTTACAGTCACTAAGTGTGCAGCTGTGATGAGGGTGGTCTGCTCCCCGCCGATTCAGTGTCCTTCACACAAAAACATCAATCGACGCTTTGATGTTTTTCCCTTTGAGGAGAACAGTTAGTCTGATGGCAGATGAGAGGACGAGTGTGTGTGTGTGTGTGTGTGTGTGTGTGTGTGTGTGTGTGTGTGTGTGTGTACAGATCGAGGTGAAACCTAAGTGCTTCAGCCATTACCATTTTCTCTGTCTTGCTGAGATTGATGTCTTTCTTGCTCTTACGCCGCGACTGGCTTTCCTCAATGTCCATGATGCGGATGAGTGGCATGGTCCCGCCCCCCATGAGGAGGATGGTGAAGAGGACGATGATGATGGTGGTGGTGCCAATGAGTTGCCGTTTCTCAATGGGCTCCAGGCCCAGATGGAGGCTCAGCGCGTAGGGGATAGCACCTCGCAAACCTACCGGACAAAGAAAAAGATGAAGGAACGGGAACTATGAATCGGCTATGTGAGAACAGGTACTTGGAAATGTTTTATCTTCAGAAACATTGTCAATGTTATTATGTACGGTATACTTATTTATTATTCATAATGAAGATATATAATGTAAACTGAAATCTGGACACTAGTACGCTTGATATGTTTTAATCGTTTCATTTTATATATTTATATATACATATATATATATTATTATATTATATATATTATTATATTATATATTATATATTATATATATTTTATATATATATATATATATATTTTAATATACTGTACATGTAGGGCTGCAAATAGCAATTATTTTCATTATCAAATAATCTGCTGATTAATTTTCTACTGATTGACTAATCGTTTTGTCCATAAAATGTCAGAAAATAGTGAAAAGCAGCAAGTTTTTACATTTGAGAAGTTGTTATCAGAGAATATTTGCATGCCAAAACAAACGAAAACATTTTTTTTACTGATCATCAAAATATATGGAACTATCAATTAGTGGTTCCCAACCTTTTTCCTTAAGGGACCCCTTTTCTATCATTGAGAAAACTGACGACCCCTGACTAAGTGACATATTTGATGGATATTTCATATCATAATCAATACATAATAATAACAGAACAGAACAACTGTTATGTTTTAACAAATCATACTTAATAGACTTCTTTTTTGCACAAATGCACCGTTTTCTTCTCCCTGACGCTTGGCCATTGTTCCATTAGTTCTTTGGTTGTTTTAACTGTGCCCTTATCCTGTGAGATTTATTTTAAGTTTACATCTGAAATAATAATCTAAACTGTAAAAATAACAATTTCATTTGGTGTTCTTCACAGAAATTAATGAAATGCTGATATAGGCCGACTGTATTTTTTATTTTTTTTTTAAATTTCTTACACCCCTTAAAATCAAGAAGGCCTCGTGACCCCCGTGAAGCTTATGTGACCCCTAAAGGTGGTCGGGACCCCCAGGTTGGGAACCAGTGAATTGGTTGTTATAATACTTTCATTTGCACCCAGAGATATGCACACTGCGTTGGGGCAATGATCATTCTTAGACAGCGACACAGAGCCGACTGCCTGTCGTTCTTATGACACATTAGACAAAAGGTTCACTGTGTCATCTCACCACTAAACCACATGATGAACATCATTTTGGGTGTGATCTTGTGGTCTCTGAAAAAGTTCAGCAGGAATGACAGAGGGAAGATGTTCACGGCTCGGCCGAGAAGAACCAGGACCTACGGAGAGAACAACGGCTGTCACGCAGACAATCGTGGGAATGATCACCAGGAGTTAAATCAACACTCAGACATCATTTAAAAATGTAAGAGCACTTACTATGCACCAGATGACGAAGGATATTTCAAACTTATGAGGGAAGCTGAAGATGGAGAGACCAAGGAAGGCGAACACGCATGTCTCTGGAGAGAAAATTGGAAAAACAGTGATGAGAAGTTATTGTAAAATGAAAACAATTAGGGGGTGGGGGGGAGTTATTAGGGGGAAAAGATTGAGTTCACTGACCACACATGAAGGCCATTGTGCGCAGTGTCTGCTGCATGAGGATCTGGGTGACAGGAGACAAGTTGTGATGGGTGTAGTGAGACATCGCGATTCCCGCAAACAGGATGGACATTATTCCTGTAGGTGGAGAGAAAGAATGGCATTTAAAAAAAAGTCATAAAAATTAAAAAAAATCTTTTTGGCATGCGTTGAAGAGTATGTGTCTGTGTATGCGTGCACCCACCAGACAGCTTGATGCCTTCTGCCAGGCCGTATGGAAGGTACGCGAAGATTATCATCATACCAAACTCCAGTGAAGGAGTCTTCCTCAGATCAAAGTGTTTTAAAAACTAAATCAGCGAGTTAGGGAATTCAAACAAGATGAACACACACAGGATTTTAAAATTCTCCCTCTAACACACACGCACATATACACACAATACGAGTCTGGATACAAGAGCCGAGATGAGTCCAGTGAGGGTTCCCAAGGCAGCAGAACCAAAAAACATTTTAAGGAAATAACCCAACGCTTGCAAAAAAGTCTCCCAGCCTGTAACCATGGTGTTGTCTGAGCGGGAAAAGAATCCCTCCGCCGTGCTGAAAGACAAGAAGAAGCCACAACATTACAGTTAAACAACCTGTGTTGTAATATCTCCATCTGACCCTAGGGGGCAGAAAAACTCCACCATTGAATCCTAGAAACTCACAAGTATGAGAGATTGCCTGTGAGAGATTAGAGAGTGCATAGTTTGTAATCCTGCTTGCTAAAGAGAGGTTGGTTGTATTGTGTCACCCCAGTGACTTAACAGGAAACAGCAACATAAAGGGATTTATTGTGACATCTGGCCACACAAGGGATACATTTAAATACTCTGAGTAGAGCTGCAACGATTAATAGATTAATTGTCAACTATTAAATTAATCGCCAACTATTTTGATAATCGATTAACCGGTTTGAGTAATATTTTTAAGAAAAAAAAAGGTCATAATTCTCTGATTCCAGCTTCTTAAATGTGAATATTTTGTGGTTTCTTTCCTCCTCTATGACGGTAAACTGAATATCTTTGAGCTGTGGACAAAACAACACAATTGAGGACGTCATCTTGAGCTTTGGGAAACACTGATCGACTTTTTTCACCATTTTGCAGACCAAACAGCTAATCAATTAATCGAGAAAATAGTCGACAGATTAAATCGACAATGAAAATAATCGCTAGTTGCAACTATACTCTGAGCCACGATAACTTGTTTTTAAATGTCAAATGTACATCTTAAAGGAGTAGCAGGACTTTCAGGCACATTTAGACACAGTAATGTTCGAAGCATTTACTACACATCATCTTTAATATGTTTCTTAGCTAAATAAATCTGTCAGTATTCAACCAAACTCACTTGATTTATTCTTTAGGTGGGTGAAAAGGATTTATCATCATGTTTGCATCCCAAAAAAACTAAACTTTTGGGATGTTTTATAGTTATTGATGTAGTAGGAACACAGCCAATCTATTTAATCATACAATTCAAATCCTTTTTTTATAATAACAGTTATTCAGACAAACAGCCAGGCCACACATTGTAATTAATAATCTGATTTTAATGTTTATAAACAAGCTCCAAGCATGCATGGCTGTTATAAACGTCTGGGCCAAACTGTAAAGGACCTTTCTAAGAAAGGGCGGTCTGTGAGGTGCCAACAACAAGCAAACTGCCAGGCTTGTTCAGCCTATCCATTATTCATGCGTTCATTTACTCTACGGGGGCACGCCGACACTTGAGATCACTTTGCACATTTAGCTGGTTGTGAGTAGGAGAGATAAGGCAGCAATAAAGTGAGTAGTACAGAGAGAGCAGATAGGATGACAGTGATGCAGACAAACAAGGGAATCCTGCCAGCTGTCTGTTTCCGTCAAACTTGTCTGTCAAGATTTAGTTTGTGTGTCGGTGTGTGTGTGGCTACCAGTTTGCTGATAAAGGACAATCCTGATAAACACTTGATGACGGAGCGATACTCGAAACATACTACAGTAGTTTTCGCAACACTTGTACTGAAACATATGGGCGGCAAAGGGAGTGTTTTATAGATACTATGAAAATAGTACTATACTAGATGCTATGCTCGCTGGTCATGTTTTGCTTTCTACGGTTCTAATTTGATATGTTGTGTGTTTTATTTGTTGTTATAATGACCAATTTAACATCAGGCCGAGGGACAACAGTGATGTTGATCAATGTGGATTGTCCCGGAGTATAAAAACGTGAAAAAAAACAAGAACAATCCTCATCTGTGAATGTTCTAAATGTCATCCACGTTCATCAGATCACCGTTTTAAGTGGCAGCTTTTGGACTTCACCTTTAGAAAGTTTCGACAAAAATATGACCACATCCTCTGCATTTGAAAGCCATGTGGCAAAGCCATGGTGCTTTGCCACAAAGTGCACGTCATCGAAAGCGATAAAATAGGTCAGTGGTTCTTTTTTATCCCCCTCACATCCTGTTATGGAGTTATAAGAAAAAAGCAGGTGGGGTTCAAAGGTTGGAAGATGCCTGACTACACTCCGGCTGACATTTACAATACTGAGGAACCGATGTGTCACTGGTTTTGTGTGTGTTTGTGTGTGTGCGTGTGTGTGTGTGTGTGTGTGTGTGCGTGCGTGTTTGGTTTACTGCACCAGAGCAGATAATTAAACCCTGAGGTGAACATAAGTCAGACACAACAGCAGGTGATGAAATAAAAGATACAAATATAGAAAATTACAGAAAACCTTGGCCATGTCTTCATCGTGCTATTTAAAAGGAACAGTGTGTAACATTTCAGGGGATCTATTCGCAGAAATGGAATATAATATAATATTCATAACTATGTTTTCATTAGTGTATAATCACCTGAAACCAAAAAAAATCGGTGTGTTTTCGAATGAGCTTAGAATGAGCAGTTCATATTTATATAGTGAGCGGGTCCTCTTCACAGAGTCCGCCATGTTGCTCCGCCATGTTTCTGGAGTAGCCAAGAACAGACAAACCAAACACCGGCTCTAGAGACGTTACCTGAAGGCCACCGTAGTTCTCCTACGCACTTGTGAAACTGCGGTAACGTGAGCCGCAGAATGGAAAAACCGTGGTAGCGCCAGCCGCCGTCTGACTTCTGTTGCTCCTAAAGTAGTGTTATTATGGTATGGATGACCTCTGGGTGAGGCGAATAGTGTTACCACAGTTTTGCACTCGGTGGCTCACGTCACCTCACAGTCTTGGAAAGAGAGGAGGGAGCGGAGGAGTACTCAGTTGGTTGCAATCTGCAACCACACCACTAGATGTGGCCATATCCTACACACTGTCCCTTTAAGGCCCAAAAAGGTAAACTGAATTGTAAACACTATGGTTGTTTAATTCTTAGATTAGAACTAACATGTAAGTAAGCATATTGTTGCATCACAGATGCCTTCTTCCACTAAATTACATCTAACAGGGACATCACAGAGTGTGCACGTACCTGTGACTTTGAGAGTGTTTTCCTGAGTGTGCAACATTTTAGATGGTGGTACCGTATGAGCCTTTCATAACTGATCTAATATAATCTAAAGTAATCTGCAGACTTTGTACACATCGTCCTTAGGGTTGCTGGTGGTGAAAAGCTGTGTAAACATCATGCTTGGGCAAATGAAAATGTGCCAAGGATGAATAAACCAGAATAAACGAGAATAAACGAGCCCTGTGGGCCGGCTAGAGACTCTTACTTCGTGAGGACAATGGAGACGGCGTCGTTGAGGATGCTCTCACCGAACACCAGCATCTGGAGGACCGGGTCCACGTTGAGGGCGTTAAAGATGGCGATGGTAGCTACAGGGTCCACAGCTGAGATCAGTGAGCCAAAGGCAAAGCTACAGCAAGGAAGAGTGAAAAAGAGTTATACAGTAGTCATAAGACACTTTTACAGACATTAACATACTGACAAAGAATTAAGAAATAGACACATATCACAGCTTCTGTACAAGGTCAGAGGGAGGCAGACAGGAAATGCGTCACAAACAAGGAAGCACATGTGTTCACTCAGGGGGCACAATCCTACAAATTGTTATTTTAATAATTGCCATGATTTTTGGAGAATACATACATCCACTATGAAACATCGTAAAATAAAAAAATATGTATTTTTAATGAACTTTTTGTTGAGAGGTCTTAAAGGGACAATCCTTTTTACACCTTTAATGCATTATGTTTTTGTGACTTATAGCTTGCGCAAATAAATAAACTAAAACTAAATTGATTCACTTTTTCAGGGTAATACACATACTGCATGTCAAGAGCAAAATTTGGAAAATGTTGATTAAATTACCATAATGGGAGGAGTGGTTAAAAGACTGTTTTGTTAAAAATTAAAAAATGGCAGAAAACCTGTGTGGGGAAAAAAATTAGTATTTGGATAAAGTTTGTGTGGGAACAAGAACTCCAAGAAAGAAAAAAAGATCAGATTGATACATTTTGAGACTTTCCATACCAAAGTCTAATCATTTCTTCCTGGGCTCATATCCTGAATTCCCCCCAAATGTCATTAAAATTTGTCTAGCAGTTTCCGACACATCCTGCTAACAAACACAAACAGAAAGACAAATGGGGATGGGAAACATCCTCCTCACCTCCTCGGTAAAGGAAATGAACGCAAGACACACAGTCATGCTGACTGTGCACCAATAAGGATACAGATATTTGCACGATAACAACCCCAAGCTTCTCTAAAAAAAACACATGGGTGTGGAGTATCTTGCTGCTCGTGTGTCAGTCATCTCTGGCAGCTGGATTATCCGGTTGTCTGGAACTGGTTAATATTTAGTTCAACTCTTAAGTTTCTGAGGGCTTGGTTCTTAAGGTGAAATATTGTTAAATATATATATACATATATATATATATATATAAATTAGGGCTGTCAATCAATTACAATAGTTAATCGTGATTAATCGCAAATTAATTGCATTTTTTATTTGTTCAAAATATACCTTAAAAGGAAGATTTGTCAAGTATTTAATACTCTTATCAACATGGGAGTGGGCAAATATGCTTCTTTATGCAAATGTATGCATATATTTATTATGAGAAATCTATTAACAACACAAAACAATGACAAATATTGTCCAGAAACCCTCACAGGTACTGCATTTAGCATAAAAATATGCTCAAATCATGACATGGCAAACTGCAGCCCAACAGGCAACAACAGCTGTCAGTGTGTCAGTGTGCTGACTTGACTATGACTTGCCCCATCCTGCATGTGACTGTCATAAGGTGGGCATGTCTGTAAAGGAGAGACTTGTTGGTACCCATAGAACCCATTTACATTCACATATCTTGAGGTCAAAGTTTCAAAGGACGTTTAGAGAGTTATTTAACCTCCTTTGCGACAAGCTATTATGACCCATAGTTGATCCATTGATACCAATGGATTCCTCAGGTTTTGTAGTTTCATATGATACCAGTATCTTCACTCTAGCTTTAAAACTGAGCACGCCAACACTTCCAAAAGGTTGATTGCGTTAAAGCGTTAAAGAAATTAGTCGCATTAAAACGAATTTGCGTAAATGTGTTGTCCTTTTGGACAAAGAGTGTTTTTATGCTAGTTAGAGTGGAACAATAATACTCACCTATCAGTCATACTCATCTTATAGATCACATCCGCCTGAGAAAAACACATACCAAGACACACAGACACACACACAGCGATTGTTAAGAGTTGCAACAAAGGAGATCTGGTTACTGTTACTCTGAACAATGAAGAGATAATAATGGTCTTTTACACTCTGTATTAACAAGCTGTTCCAGGACAGTCAAAGGGGAACACTGAAAATATTTAATCACACTCTTTCTCTGAAGAGGCCCTGGCAACGGAAGCGTTGTCGACAGACTACTACGATCCTCACCTGGCCAAGGAAATAGATGCCTCCTCCGACTATGAAAGCAGAGATAGCTGTGCCGATCACAGCGAAGAGACAAATGGAGCCGATGTTCTGGAAGAAGTTACCCTGAACATACATGAACACACAGTGTAGGTATTCATGGGGTTTAGTAGCATGACATTTAAAGTTACATGGTGTTACATAACAAGAAGCAGATATTACAGTGAAAAGTAGGGCACAGTACAGGTACAGAGAAAACAGTTATCACTTCACTGTGAGCAATGGAGCAGAATGTATCTATAAATAATATAATAGAATAAATAATAAAATGAAACCTTTTTGCATTTGCCAATTCAGTTTAGACCTCAGTTATGATAATATATGACAATACAGGAAAAACATAACTGAAAGAGAGCAGAGCTGCTTATGCTTTTATGCTTTCATAAAAGGGGCAAAAGCAAACTTAGAGCCTGCTTAGGTCCCTGTTCATGTCTTAATTTACTGTGAATGGCATTGTGCTGCATTTTCTAAATACGATAAAAGTACTTAAATGTTTTAGCATATTGTTATTTTTTTTAATTTCTTATTGTGGGTATGATTCATGCTCTGCACATTTTGATGTTATTTTTTAAATTGTTCGAAAAATAAAAAATTAGGGCTGTCAATCAATTAAAATATTTAATCGCAAACTGTTCAAAAACGGAGATTTGTCAAGTACTTATACTCTTATCAACATGGGAGTGGGCAAATATGCTGCTTTATGCAAATGTATGTATATATTTATTAGTGTAAATCAATTAAAAACACAAAACAATGGCAAATATTGTCCAGAAACCCTCACAGGTACTGCATTTAGCATAAAAAATATGGTCAAATTATAATATGGCAAACTCAAACCCAACAGGCAACAACAGCTGTCAGTGTGTCAGTGTGCTGACTTGTCTATGACTTGCTCCAAACTGCATGTGATAAAGTGGGCATGTCTGTAAAGGGGAGACTCGTGGGTACCCAGAGAACCCGTTTTCAGTTCAAGGGACCTCTTTGAAAATGGCCATGACAGTATTTCCGCGCTAAAATCTAGCGTAACTATGGAGCGTTAGTTAGCCTCCTAGTATAACATTCCTTAGGATTCCTTAGGTTTAGTTAGTCTAGTTTCATATGATACCAGTATCTTCACTCTAGCTTTAAAACTGAGCCCACTACAACCTAAAAATCTCAAGTTGCGTTAAAGAATTTGGTGGCATTAAAACGCATTTGCATTATCGCATTAACTTTGACAGCCTTA
>CAKAOH010041163.1:21031-59731 GCA_916701665.1 Sebastiscus tertius | reverse complement strand
ATTAAAATTAATCGCACATTTTTTATCTGTTCAAAATGTACTTTAAAAGGAGATTTATCAATTAATCAATCATTAATTTGCATTTTCAAGCTCAGACAATCTGGTTATGTTAACTTGTCCATTATCTTCATAATTATGTCTTAAAGTAATTCGCCCAATAGGCAGTAGGTCTGTCAAAATGGGCCTAAAATTGCGTTAGAATATTTGTTCTAAAAAAAATGCCAATTAATCACAGATTTTTTATCGGTTCAAAATGTACCTTGAAGGGAGATTTGTCACATATTTAATACTCTTATCAACATGGGAGTGGGCAAATATGCTTGCTTTATGCAAATGTATGTAAATATTTATTATTGGAAATCAATTAACAACACAAAACAATGACAAATATTGTCCAGAAACCCTCACAGGTACTGCATTTAGCATAACAAATATGCTCAAATCATAACATGGCAAACTGCAGCCCAACAGGCAACAACAGCTGTCAGTGTGTCAGTGTGCTGACTTGACTATGACTTGGCCCAAACTGCATGTGATTATCATAAAGTGGGCATGTCTGTAAAGAGGAGACTCGTGGGTACCCACAGAACCCATTTACATTCACATATTTTGAGGTCAGATGGCAAGGGACCCCTTTTGAAAATGGGTATGCCTGTTTTTCCTCGCCAACATTTAGGGAAATTTATAGCGTTATTTAGCCACCTTTGCGACAAGCGACAACCTCCGAAAGATAAATTGTGTTAATGCATTAAATAAATTAGTGGTGCTAAAACAAATTTGCGTTACTTTGACAGCCCTAAAATATAATCTAGAAGCCATAGCCTAGTCATTTTATTCTGACACAGTTTGCCATTTAATGTTTTCAAATCACACGCCAGCTAAAATGTGAAGGTTTATTAAAGAACAGATGAATAGGTTAGAAATTATCATATAGGGATTTAGTGCGGCTACTAAAAAAATCATAACAATATGCAGGAAAGGTTCAGAATAACATCCATGTAAATAATGCTACTACCTCTTAAGTCACTGAATTCAGCACCAAAATGAAATGGAAAAAATTGTACAGCTATCCATCTGGTATATAAAATATATCTGTCCAGCAAAGTGGCGGACCAAATTCATTTCTCAAATAACACATATTCTATGAGATTGATTTCATTTTCACAGAGAATATATGAATATAGGTCGTCGTTTTTTATTTACTGCAAATGCACCCATGCTCAGTATGGGGAAGGATCCACCTTGCATTGAAAATGCATCACGTTACATGGTGGAACTGACAGTGCGAGCCTGTTATTTACTTTGTACAAATTGACAACCTCAAATAGAAACCCTGTTCTGACTGATGTTCTCATCTCGCCGCGCCGCTCAACGAGAGATGCACGCTCTATTTCTGGTCAGTGAAAAATTGTGGAGTGCTTTTGGGTAGATGTGCCAACTTGTATGCACTGTCAAGTCTCAGCAGGGCTTAGACTGATCTGAGCTCTGGGCTTTCATTTCGAGGGCATGCGTGTGATTTTATGTATTTTATTTTTTTACCTCATCTGCACTGTGTTTCTTTTGCTGGAGCACAATGCTTTCACAGCCTCTACATCTGTTTTAATAGGAAAGATGTCACCCTGAGACAACATTTAACAAATTAAGTAGAGTAATCTGCCAATGAAAAAGCTCATTGTGGACAATTGGCTTTGTGGTTTTGACCTCGGACTTTTGAGAATAACAATCAGCGTTACATCATCTTGTAAAATAATGTTCAAATGCTTGGCATAACAAATAAAGAACAAATGTAATAATACAGCATAATAGTCCACATGCATCACGGGTTGTTATGATGTCTGCTATCAACGTCCTGGTCATTAGTCATCATTGACGAATGCTCACTGTTGCTGGCACCAGACATTAGAGAGATGGAGGACAGCAGCGTGTGTTATCCATATCCTTCTTCCAACCAAATCTCTGAGTGCTTTGTACCCTTTCTTTGCAGAGTTAATGTGAACAGGGATTTCCATTATGGATATCTGTCTATAAATCTGATTTGACATGCGTTTTGCATACTATTTAAACATATTACATTTGATATGTAATTACCGACTGCCGTTTTTTCCCATAGAGGTAGTATATCGTCTCATATTTATTATCGGTTACATAGGGGGAAAAAAAAATGTTTTATGATGGTTTTAGAATAAATGTGTTCCTTAGATTAATGCTTCCCCCTCCTCTCAGTCTTGGTAGACAGTAAAGTAGATAACATCATGGGGAGAAGCACTGCAGATTAAAAATGTCAATTTCAAACGTCACACTTTGCTCTATGATATACAGCCTGGGGTTGGGAAATGCACACAGGAATCTGAACAAGGGCTCTCCACTCGGATGTCACATAGAAAACACCTGCTTGTGCGCACACACACACACACACATAAACACACACAGAGGACGTGACTGTCTTGACTCCTCGTGACACGACTATACACTCTAATCTCTGTTAGGGTTCACCCGGCGTGCTACGTGCTTCAGTCTGAATAATGTTTCTCCATCCTCTGCCTCCTAAGCCACGCTGGCCTTTGACTTGTTTACACAGATTAAAGATGTGATGTTGAAACACGCGCCGGATCAAACAGCAGCTCTGCCGAGGCGTAGCAAATGTCAGCATGATGAAGGTGAGGACTCTAATGCTGCATTATCTCTGCTACATTGTTTAGTGGATACGAGGGGAGGAAGCAGGTGTGATAAATGTCCAGCACAGATAGACAGTCATTTCTACCTGTCTCCACCTGTCTGCGGAGGGGGAAGAAGGGGGGAAGGGGGGGCAATCTATTTAGCCGCGGGGGTGGGGGTTGGGTCAGGCAATCCAATCTGAAGATGTTTGCTGGTTGACGGGGTGGAAGCAGTGAACGGACATGGCACAGTTTGGCCCTGGGAGATTTCTGTCTGACACTGCCAGGGAGGATAGACAGGAGCGGGGCGAGGGCGAAATGGGAAGGTCAGCACAGGACAGACAGGTGTCACCTGATGTATTGTGGGTTAACAGCCTCCGAATGATGTTGCCATCGGCTCAGCCCACAACAGAAACCAAACAGGGATGAATTCCTTCCTCCTCTCCTCTGCATGCCTCTAATGTTACGCAACTGAAGCTCGTCTGGCTGAATGTATGTAAAGTCTGGGTAAAGTCAAATCAGAGATTTGTTTCTAAGCAAAATAATTACTGAAACACGTGAAAAGACTGTGAACTATATAGTACTGAACTGTGGGGTTGGACCGGTGGCTGCGTTAGACTTTCTCATTGCCCGTCATTTTGACGGACAGGGCTGTAAAAATTCCATCATGATCTAATTATTGCCCGTCATTTTGTTTCATTTTCATTTTTAATGATAATAAGACATAGGCCTATTTTTGTCAAATTCAACAGATATCTCCTCACATCCACTTTTGGACTAAGGACTACTGAGACAGCTGCACACACGGCGGCAGCGCCCGCTCCCAGACAAGAAATAGCCGGACACATAACCCCCTGTAATGCTGCAACTTGTCATTTTTACACCGGTTTTTGTACGGATCAAACAAAGAAGATGTGTTAGTTAGTGAGCTTAACAGGTGCTGGTACAGTAGGTGGATTTTGTTAGGTAGGTTAGGTTGGACTCATCTTAACCCTACACAGTTTTGCAGCTCTAAATCAATGTTGCTACTTCAGCCTTAGCTCCACCGAGACGAGGATCATACTGCAAATGGCAGCTATAGGTCTGGTTTAATAGGTCATGTCAGGTCTTTCAACAAATGACAAATGCTGTCGTTTTTCTTGTGAGGGACAGTCTCGTAAAAGAATAATTATCATCACTTCCATTCGATTCCATCACTATCAGCGCTCGGCTAATATTTTACTTTTCTTATCGTCATCCATCACAAAGGCTGTATGAGTCAACAGTCTGTCAACAACAGTGTTTTTCAGACTCCGTTTTAGATAATGAATCACGTCGTTTTATCAATAGTGGATGCGGGTGAAGCTCCCTTTTTCTATGATGTAGACAGACAAATTCCACCCTGGAAAAAGATCATGTCGGTGTCAGATATCTGAGAGAGAGAGAAACAGGCTCTGGTTTAAACATGTAAAATAATTACAATATAGCACACTGACCTTTTCTCTGACCCTTTTTTAAAGGCTGCTCTGCTGACAGGCTCTAATTAACATTAGCCTCCAGCAGCTGACTGGTGTCTTCTGGGAGGCAGAGAACAATCCTGGCCAGGCTGTAGTCCTGTAAAACACAGCAAAAGGCCATCAGTTCATCTGTTCGCCCCCCTCCTCGTCCTCTCGCCACCCACCTCCTCCTCTTCCACTCCAGTGGAAAAAAAAAAGAAAAAAACAGCTGGAAAGATGCTCATAGATGCTGCCCATTAGAGATGCTTTCTCTCTGTTTTTACATTTAATCTTTTCACTCACTGGCTTGCAGCACTTAAGGAAACGCAGGACGTGGGTGAGTTCAAATAGATTTAGATGGATTGAACAACATGCTGATGATTTTGTGGCGGCAGAAATGTAAAGTTGGTACCCACTACGTGCTCTTTGTTAGCAGTCATAATTTAATATTTGTTGGACCGTGAATATCGTACATTTCTTGTCAGTATGTAGTTGTTTAGATGATCTCGGCATCCTGTTGTTTTCTATGTGAACCCACACACCTGCAGCAGTCGTTGTGGGCTGCTCATCATCATGTCAGGATGCAACATTTTTCCCAACATCCAGTTGCCAACATTTTCTGACAGTCTGTCCTGGAAGACATTCACAGTGTTGAACGCGTTTGTGCCACAAATAGTTGTGTAGCAAATAGGGCTGTCAAATGTAATAATAAGGGCTCAACGCAAGTTCATTTTAACACCACTAATTTATTTATTATATAATTTATTATTATTATTTAGATACTGGCATCATATGTAACTAGGTAAACCTGAGGAATCCATTAGTAACAACCATGTGTGATTAGCTCATTGCGAAGGAGGCTAAATAACGCTCCAAACTTGCACTAAATTTTGGTGAGGAAAAACTGAGGGGTCCCTTGACCTCTGACCTCAAAATATATGAATGTAAATGGGTTCTATGGGTACCCACGAGTCTCCCCTTTACAGACATGCCCACTTTATGATAATCACATGCAGTTTGGGGCAAGTCATAGTCAAGTCAGCACACTGACACACTGACAGCTGTTATTGCCTGTTGGGCTGCAGTTTGCCATGTTATGATTTGAGCATATGTTTAACGCTAAATGCAGTACCTGTGAGGGTTTCTGGACAATATTTGTCATTGTTTTGTGATGTTAATTGATTTCCAATTATAAAATACATACATACATTTGCATAAAGCAAGCATATTTGCCCACTCCCATGTTGATAAGAGTATTAAATACTTGACAAATCTCCCTTTAAGGTACATTTTGAACGGATACAAAATTTGCGATTAATCGTGATTAACTGTGGACAATCATGCGATTAATTGCAATTAAATATTTTAGTCGATTGACAGTCCTAGAAACAAATGGAAAAAAAGAGCTAGACCAATGACGGCGTGAAGAGGGTGCCCATGTCGGATCGAAGGTTTCGGAAAATTGCAGAAATGATCGGTCACAGTCCCCCCTAATCCGACAAAAGAAAGGTGTGGCGGGAGGGGGGTTTCTGAAGCTATTCGGCCATCCAACAAGCACTTTTGATGGAGTATACTGGCCCCTAACTCTGATGTCACAGCGATGTCATCAGAGTTATATTGGCTCGGCTGGACTTGAGACATTAAATCTTGACTATTTACACTATTGAGTTATTAATTATGGTAAATGTGGAATCCAGCACTTTTGGACTAATAGTCAGGATATCTCGGCCTCTGCTACTTGAATTTTGTTCATTTGTTTTCAGTCCACCAACTTAATGGTAGTGCAATACTGAATAGCTGAAATACCTCTTTATCTACTTCTTTTATTTCTTGTATAGTGTGTCTAGTGCAGATGTGAAATACAGCAACAATACACGACACATCCAGCATTTGTTGCACTGCTGCTGGTAGAGCTAACACCAAATTACAGCTCAATTTTCCTGCCTTTGTGCATTTTGACAGCGATGAAGACACGGTAGAAAAGTCAAAACTCTACTCTTTTTTTTGCACTAGTAAAGGCTGCAAATCAATGAATGTGCTCCAGTAGTTTTTTTCCCCTCTGAAGGTCACTGTCCTTGATCTGAGAAGCACCTGATTCAGCAGCATATTGCTGGAAGATGCTCAGGTTTAGGTTCTGATATCACAGAATCGTGAAGGAGGGAGTTCTGGATGACTACAGACATCATTTGAGTGCTGTTTTGCTGCTGTATTTACTCAGGCTGCTCTTAACCCTTACTCTGGTTGTAGTATCAATATTGATTCAGTGTCTAAATATTTGCTGGGCTCTGAAGCTGCCAGCTGAAGCGCTCTGAGCTCTGCGGATCTTTTCACCTTAAACACATTTTTGTCTGATACGTCACATAAAAAAAAAAACTCTCTGACATTTCATATATTTAATGGCAAATAAGGATAATCTCTAAAAATAATTAACCCAAATTCTAATCTACGATTGGATCAGATTTTTCAGTCAAGGTCAAAGCACTTCTTCATCTCAAGGCATCCAGCAGCATCCCCTCATCCTCCAAGATAAATTCAGGTAGCGTGAGAACACCTAGTGAAAACGATTCCCCATACCTTCTGCGAGTTGTGTAGTGCCGACAAGTACTCCCTACGCACCTGCCATTTTTCTCTGAAAAAAATCAATCGGCTGCATCGGGGGGCTCATTTTCATCATCACTTCATTGACTTTCTCCCCGGCTAAATTCTCTTCACAACTAGCTAGTGATACCGCTGGAGGCCAGGGAGATCATACCACGTCTTAATGAGCTTGTGTGTGCATGCACTTCTTTTTTCCTTTAGCCTTGTTAGCTGACATTTACCGAAAGCGTTCACATGTTGCTGACAAAAGCATTCCCAGTGATGCTCCGGCTAGGTGAGGCACGTATCGCTCAGCGCTTGATCACGGCAGCTCAGAGGCGTGATTATCACACGAGTGGTCAGAAGAACGAACCACGTGTCAGAGAAGCCTCCTGCTGGGGTTTTCTGTTGATTTAGCAATTTTATTAATGACTTTAATGGTCCTGCTCGAGGCAGGATGGACAAAAGAGTCTTGATTACTTTGTGTTTAATGTATATAACAGAGCCATAGCTGTAGCCAGTATATTTTTAGTACATTCACATTCAGTCCATTTTTATGTTGAATTTTCAACATAAAAAATACAGTATCATGCAATCAACATTATACATGTTATTTCCATGGGTTGGACCAATATCAGGACCATGATTGGTATGTCAGTCAGTGTCGCTCACCTCAGAAATAATGTGACTTTCTTTTGACATCTGATATAAAAACCCGTATTATTATTATTATTATTTACATATTGTTTGTTTATTATTTGTAAATCTATACTCTACTATATTTGAATAACCATTTCATAATGAAAAATTATATGCTTTCCCATTAAACTCATACAAATTGCTTATGTCAATTAAATTGTGCATTTTTATTTGATAATGTCATTACAGTGTAAACCAAAAAATCCAATAACTGAAATAATAAAACATTTTATCATATAATTATTAGTCCATATTATATTAAAAACTACGCTGTTAACAGACCAACATTTTGTAGCTATTTTCTTTCATTAATAATTTCTGTAGATTTTTTTTTTTATTATAATTTATCCAGCTTTATTATTATAAAAATATAATCTGTATAGCTTTATCTTGGGTCTTAAACACCAGGCTATCCCAGTGATCCCATTTTAAAACCAACGCATTGTTGATAATACAGTCCTGTTTGCTTGTTGCCATGGAGATTATTCATTTGTTCCTTTCCATTGGTGAGATTGCGTTGAGTAATTACAACATATATTGAGCCTTTTATTGTTGTGGCTCCGTTCACTAAGAATCAGAGAGATTGTGCAACTCTCTGTGAAAGTGCAACTCTCTTTCTAATAACTCCCCACCCCCCCCCATCTTGACTCAGCTTCGTCCTTGTAGCCGCTGAGGTCTTCCACGTTTTCGATGCTGACCTTATTCCCGGTACGTGTGATGTGATCCAACACGACATTCTAGTGTGTCCCGTGGACCACCGAATGGCTCTTAGCGCTGCGTGCCGTCAGAAGAAGCCCGGCTCTCTGGTTCCATCTACTATCCTACAGGGAATGATTCGATCATCTCTTGTTTTCCAAATGGACCTGAGGCACCACTACAGAGCCGCTCCTCAGGTAGTCAGGTAGTCGGAAAAGTGGGAATGAAGGTCACCGAGGGGAAGCAATGCATGTCATGGATTGTTGGTTTCTTTAATCAGATCTACATACAGTATACCACTGCTCAGCTGTGTGGTCACAGTGATCTCTAAAGGCACTGGAGTGTGTTAAACAATCTGAGTGTTCAAATATCCTGACCAACCCTGTGGCCTCACCCAGGGGATGTGAACTGCGCTAATGGAAATCAATGAAACCACTGGCATTTCAAATGTGGCTTGATGAGATGTTGGAAGTTACCAAGAGAAAGATGGATAAATTGATCCAAAGAATAAATTGAAGTGATAGGTGCCACTCGCTGATATTGTATAATGTTTCTCAGAGGGTGTGGATGTGAGCCAAACATGGGCTGAGCGACCTGTAGCTTACCGTTGTCCAACCGCCATTATGTAAAACAAACAAAAAAAAAAAAAAAAACAGTTCTAAATATTGCCGTAGGGGATTTCAGCTGAGAGCTCACAGAGGACTGATGCCCCATGGGTAATCACACCAAATGTTACAATAAGACAAAGCATCAGGGCAGGATACTGTGAGTTTTTAGCCTGTGATAGCTGAGGTGCAGATCTTAAATCGAAGTTATGTGGGTGTTGGATGTGTTTTAGAAGGTTCCCCATGAGACTTGCGGTGAGAAATGTTCTTTGCCGGAGGAAAGGGAGAGAGAAAATGCTTTCTTACCTCTTTTCTCTAAGATAGGCAGTTCAAAGGTGAACCACCAGCCTCCTCATCTCACCTTTCTCATTTATTTTACAAATAGCATTCCTGTATGACAAAACAAAGAAATGAAACATTTCATTACCTGCTTCTTTTAGATTTCTCATATGTAAGGGCTTTCAATCGAATATTTATTCACAATTAACCGCATGATTGTCTATGATTAATCCTGATTATTCACACATTTTTTATCCGTTCAAAATGTACCTTAAAGGGAGATTTGTCAAGTATTTAATACTCTTATCAACATGGGAGTGGGCAAATATACTTGCTTTATGCAAACGTATGTATGTATTTATTACTGGAAATCAATTAACAACACAAAACAATGACAAATATTGTCCAGAAACCCTCACAGGTACTGCATTTAGCATAAAAAATATGCTCAAATCATAACATGGCAAACTCAAGCCCAACAGGCAACAACAGCTATCAGTGTGTTGACTTGACTGTGATTTGCCCTAAACTGCATGTGATTATCATAAAGTGGGCATGTCTGTAAAGGGGAGACTCGTGGGTACCCATAGAACCCATTTTCATTCACATATCTTGAGGTCAGAGCTCATTGGACCCCTTTGAAAATGGCTATGCCAATTTTTCCTCACCAAAATTGAGTGTAAGTTTGGAGCGTTATTTAACCTCCTTTGCGACAAGCTAGTATGACATGGTTGGTACCAATGGATTCCTTAAGCTTTCTAGTGTCATATGATACCAGCATCTTCACTCTAGCTTTACAACTGAGCCCGCTACAACCTCCAAAAGATCTATTGCATTAATATGTTAAAGAAATTAATGGTGTTAAAACGAATTTGCTTTAATGCCTCATTATTGTATCAACTTTGACAGCCCTATTGTAAAGCCAATGATCCACATACGTACATACTGTACAGTGCAAAGACTTGTTTGCTCTTTCTCTGCAGATGCAAGACAGTGAACGCTCTCTTACACTGAGGATTTCCAACCATTTATTTCTCAAAGGCACACTATCATTTTTTTGTCATTTGAATTCCCAGCTGTAAATATTCTGAATGAGAGTAGGAGGACTAATAGATATAATTGCAATGCTTTGCTTTGCTCTGATAGACCCTTTGTTATTGAAATGTTAATACGCTGATGGCTGATTATATTGGCAGTCACTCTTAATTATTAAAAACTGCTGTTATCAGCAGGTTGCAGGGCTTGATAAGAGCAAAAAGAGGGATTAATGGATTTTATTAGCGTCATGATTAACTAATGGGCATTGTTTCACTGCATGTTATAAATATGTCCGTTGGCTTGTCAACGAGGGTTTAAGAAATAAGGAACGACAGGTTTGTTGAAGCCGCTTTGATACAAACGTGACAGAGGGCCCTCGTGAACAGTGACACAGGTGTTCAGCAGTGTTAAATGAGTGTGTATCAGATGAAGAGAACAAAGTCAAACAGAAACTTGGGGGAAACGGAGAGGCTGAGAGCAGAAAGCTGCCCATTTGGCAGACAGACAGCAGCTGTAGCAGCTCCCAGCAGCTTTCTGTGGACTCTGCCTTTGACAGCCCCGGATAAGTGGCCATTAAAATCCCATGATCACTTAATACACCTGTCATTAGCCATCAACTGTGCATTAACACTGCTGGCTGCGGCTTACCACAGAGGAAGAAAATAATACAGTGTTACCTCAATTAAAAAGCTGAAAACATCGTCCCACATTTTGCTAATTTCTCTAGTCACTATTGCGCTCTATAAGTGCTCTCAGGAGAGTATGTTATGTAATGTGTTAAACACTTCATACATAAGTGAAATTTTTTTTTAATTAATTATTAACATTAAGCATGCTGAACATTTAATCTTAGTCAGAGAACATTTGTGAACACAAATCTGTCTTTAAGCTTGAAAAAGGTCAGCGAAATCGTAATGCAAATTTTAGATTTAGGAAAACCTCACTAGTGCTACAACATGATTTCATTCAGGCCGCACCACTGTTTGTTACTAGCATCAATATTAGGACTAGGGAAGGGATTTTTTTTATGTAATAAATGTTTATATGGCACTTATTTGCGTTAAATTACTCATATCTCTCACTCTCTCATCTGCAACCGCTTATCCCGTTAGGGGTCGCGGGGGGGCTGGAGCCGATCCCAGCCGACATTGGGCGAAGGCGGGGTACACCCTGGACAGGTCGCCAGTCCATCGCAGGGCTGACACATAGAGACAGACAACCATTCACGCTCACATTCACACCTATGGGCAATTTAGAGTCAACAATTAACCTAACATGCATGTCTTTGGACTGTGGGAGGAAACCGGAGTACCCGGAGAAAATCCACGCTAACACAGGGAGAACATGCAAACTCCACACAGAAGGGCCCCAAGTCAGATTCGAACCTGCAACCCTCTAGCTGTGAGGCGTCAGTGCTAACCACTGCACCACCGTGCAGCCCCTAAATTACTCATATATTTCAGCTAATTAGGGTATTGTCAGGCTATTAAATAGGTGTTATCAACGCCATAGATGTCGGTCAATAGGGGCCTACTACACCAACTAGTAGGTTTTATCATCTATTCACATGGTAGATCATTGATAGAAGGTATAAAAGAACATGACGGTGATCTCTAGTGACCTTAGTAATCATGACATAAGCGGAAGTCAGGCGCTGTAGTATAAACAGTGTGAAACTCTGTTTATACTACACTCACCCAGGAGACCGGAGTTTGCACCCTGAAACCAACAATGTGTAGTTGTCTTTGTGTTCGGAAGTGTTAAATTTCACTTTCACTTTCACAACGTAGTAATTTTAAGCCAAAACATGATGTTTTTCTCTAAATTTAACTAAGTGGTTTTGTTGCCTAAACCTAAAGAAAGCCTTTTTGTTTGTGTTCAAAAGGTGACGTTTCATTCAGTTTTTTTTAGAACATGTTGCTTTTAGTTTTCGCTTTCATTTTTACAACATAGTAGTAGGTGTAGTAAGCCCCAAATGACCCACATCCATGGTGCTTATAGCAACCGATAACACCTATTTAATGTCCTGATACCAGTCGAATCAGGTGCATACTCATATGAGCGTTTTCGTTATCTGCAACCTCTATGGTCCATTAGTAGAAGATCAGATCTCTGGCATCAATGTCACACGTTTCGAACACCCAACCATCCGCCTTGACCTCCGTTCTAAGATGTTTTGCGGGCTGTATAAAAACGTCACACTTCTTCTGCCTTTGCCGCTTTAAAGCATTTGAGCAAATGACCAGTGGCGTAATTTTTCTGATAAGGGCAGTCCCCCTTGGAGACAGCTGTCTGGGCATTCTGGGGTTTTTAATCTCCCTTTCCACCTTTGCACATGTCCTGTCCGGAGAACATCTCGATGACTCTGCGTTAATGTCTCGTCACGTGCTAAAGTGACATTTGAAAGCACCCAGTCGTTTTTTAATCTGACAGCAGTCTCATTTGCCCAATCTTTACACTTTTTCGGATGCAGTGGAAACACAAAAACGAATGCACTAAAGGAACATGTGGTTCCTAAATTTGTTCCTGGGGCTTATAGTTGTTGAACAGTGAGGTTGAAAATGACTATTTGTGGACACTGACAGTACTTAAGGGGATTTTCCAGGACTGAGGACATATTTTCATATCTGCAAATCTCCTTTTTATGAAAAGGCTCAGAGACTGTGAGCCTGTTAAAGCTGCCTAAGCAACATTGTCAGTGAATCACCTCCAGAAATTGTACTTAGATACAAGCACAGATTAGGATCTCTGTTCTCCTGATTCTGGCATTTGGATGAAGTTGTCTGTGTAAACAAATACAGTATCGACTGGGCTGTCCAACACCTCACACATTCTGATGCATAACTGCTGATTTTATTGCAGATTTACTCTGTAAAGACAACAGGCAGTTTATCTCGAAACGTTTTCTCTCATGTTGCTCTATAAAAATAAACGAAACGGACAAAAGAGTTGGGGCCTTGGCCAGTCAATGGAATGTTATCATTAATAGAGTCATTAAAAGAATAGGAAGCTGTATAATGTATAAATGGATTTTCTGGTAATTGTTTTTGTAGCCCGAGGCTTGGGATGCGGATTTGTTTTGTTGGTCTGTTTATTTCTTTCAGTATCATAGCTAAGGGTTGCCCATTTTCTGCATGAATATACTGTTGGGAAAGAGTGGACGCCAGGTTATTTTAATTAGGTCCAAAAGTCCAAAAAAAAGGCCAACTTTCCTGCCAACACATGTAACTCTTCCTCGTGTTGTGTTAGAAAGTGATACGCAAAATTAGGTTGTTAGAAACTGCCGTCAAACTGACGAGTTATAGTACTCTAGTGGCTTCTGACAGCGTTGTTATTAAAGGTTTATAAAGTTTTCTTTCCTTAACTGGATGTGAACACATCGACCATCTCTATATACAGCTGGCGCACGAAAAGGCATTTAGCGTCCAATAAGGACACCTTTCTTGCTTTTGGCGTGTCATTTGTACGCCATGTAGTCTGTACTGACTGCAATGTAAACGTGTCCATGTGAATATGCTACGCTCAGATCTAGTGACATAGAACAAAAATCGAGAGACACCGCATTTTAGATGTATTTTACTTAGTTTACGTACTTCTTCTAAGCCCAACCATGACGTTTTTCCTAAACCTAACTGGACATTACCATAGTGTTGTTGTGTGGCGCACAAATAAATGCAAAAAAGCCTAAAATGACACGGGGAATGTCTGTATAATGTCGTGCTATTTGTGTAGACAATAAGTCACTCAATGGTGAGATTTGTGTCTGATCAGAAGTGTCTTCTATTAGTTTTGGTTTTCCACCTCCAATGAAGAGCAATGCACAGACGCTTTTCAAGCCTAAGGGCCTTATTTTAATAATTAAATGCTATTTTAGAATATAATTATTAAATAATGTTTATAATAAAGTAATTTTTGATAAATTTAGAGATAAATATCGGGGTAATTTGGTAGTAATTCCAAAGAAATTTCAAATAGGTTACTTGCTAATTATCATCTAATTACCATGAAATTTGCGGACCTGTAAAATGAAGTGTTACTGAAATTGTCCATAGAAAGAACATCCAAAGGAATGACACCATTTTTTTTTCTCTACATTAATTTATGCCGTGGTTATTTTAAGGACAGGAACAGTACTAGTATGATGGAAATCAAATGAAGGAAGTCACTTGATGTCGTCTCCCTCTTTATGCTGATTTTTATAATTACTGCTCCTCTAAATCAGTGAATGCAGTGATACCTCTCTCCACTCGCAGTCATCAAGGCTCCCGTTTGTTTCATAGAGCCCTCCAGAAAAGCTTCTTGGATCCAAGGCTGAAACCTAAATGGTGGTTGTAAGGTCAAGTGGAAGTCATCATCAAAAGATTTCAGAGATCTTTCCCCTCTTCCTGGAGGCGGGTCAGTTGTTTTGAGCTGTTAATAACAGTTGAGTTGAGCTTGCTTGCAGGCCTCCAGTACTAGCTGCCCTTGTGCATATTATACTGTCATCTCCTAATCAGAGCCATGAGCTAAGTTGCAGTGAGTTGTGGCTGCGAATATGAATATCTGTGCTTCAGTTTTTCCAAATAGGCATGCTAGCTAAAATGTATGCCCATGTGGGATTTTTCTTGTTTCTATGCTGCCTGAGGGTAGCTGACAGCTGTTCGGTTTGCCAACAGTCTTGTCAGATAGCAGGCCAATGAGTTCTTCGCTGGTTTCTTTCCTCATCGCAGTTTTCACCAAAACAAATATGGAAATGGAGGTTGTCAGTGTTCGGTCCCGCAGGATGTTGAACAGAATCAGCGGCATCTGAGTCTCTGTGGTCACAACATGGCAGGGGTGGGAGGGTAATGGGGGAAAGGCGGGGTATTGTATATTCCTGTGGTAGCATTGGCACTTAATGTAGCTGCAGCTAGCTTGTCTTTCCTCTCCCCCTCCGTCACCCCAGCCAACCCCCACCACACCCCAGCGCTGAGTGATGTCAGACAGTCAGGGATGCTGGATGCTGAAGGAGAGCGCAACGGCAGCAGGCGGCAGAGATAAGGCCCCCCCATACCTCCACAGATTAAACAGCAGGATTAACCTCTCTACTCCACCACTGCCACCACGGTGTCTTTCACCCCCTTATCTACCCCCACCTCCCCCTTTTCTCCTCCAACATTTGCCACCATACATTTGTACAGTTGTCATGATGTAGGAAATTGCTTTTTAACCCTATGTGGCTTTGCACTGTCCTTGGCAATTGAAACATAAGAAAATGGAACAGGCCCTGCCAGGAAAAAAAAAAAAAAAAAGACAGAACCGTTTTTCCCCAAAATGCTTTCTGGTCTCGTCCCGAGCCAGTCTTGAAAAAGCGTGTCTGCAGAAATGAGGAGAAAAGGAAACCCTGCTGAATATGTCACAGATTACAGCAATTTTGGTAATTTTGTCAGTTTTTTCTTTTTCTTTTCCTTTTCTTTGCGCTTGCCAGATTTAATGACTTGAAGATTCAGTTGCAACATTTGAGTTACTCATGTTCAAAGAAATGAGGGGAGCCAGAAGCACCAATAAAGAGTCCAACAGATAATGTCCTCAGCTGTGCCTCCCTGAAGCCACACTACGGAAATGATTTGAAGATATTTATTTATTTCAGGCTCCAGCATTCGGGGCTCCAGCCGCTCTTACAACAATGCATGTCCAGTTCTCCGGTTTCATGGTTATTGGATAGCAATCAAAAAATATATATCTTTTAACCAGTCCACTCAAATGGAATGGCATATATTTACATACATTGAATGTCACGACGTTGCCTCAGTCAGCATCCATTCAGAAATCAATGCATTTCAACTATCTTTGCCCCAGGCGTATGATGCAAGTATAAAAAGATTACATTTGAAACACAACAGTTTTGTTATTCTTCCACTAGATTTATTTTTACACTTCAGACGAATCCAGCGACTGCTTTGTGTGTTCCGCCATCTAGCGCCGCCGCCATTACTGCGGTGGCAAGTCATAGTGACTCTACTGTCTGCAGTATTAACTGGTGACATTCAGCCGAAAGCATCTGTAGTTGCTTGTGGTAACCTAAGTAAAAGGTTGGATGATAATAAACACAGATGAGTATGTATTTAATATTGATTAAGGTCAAATTGAAGGCTTTTACAAGGACACAGCTGCCGTCACTACGAGCAACCACGACGCATTCGGCTCAGAGTCACCAGTTAACACGGTTAGCACTTTATATGCTTTCTGTTTGAGATGCCGACTGATTTATGATGTTTACTTTATGGTCTTTAGGTTTCCCTCGTTAGAGCAACTAACATTATATTTCACAATAATGCCACAGTTAGTTTATTGAGATCATTTATTCTGTGGTACCATCTCAGCCCTTAGACAGTGTCTTTAGCCCACTAACGTCCTTCGCTGACATTAGCTAAGCAGTGTTAACTTAGCTGATGTTACTTGTTTCGCCATGTCAGGCTAACACCAATGGTTCTCAATCTGTGGGGTCAGAGGCATGACAGGTGAGGCGTGGGTGACCGGGGGAAAATGTGATGCGCAATTAATGTTTTGACGTCGGAATCTTTTTCACGGAGGAACAGTGAACAAATTGTCTCTTTATACATCCCTGGTAGCAGTGATGTTCATTCAGACAGGTAATCTGTAGGTTTACAGAATGGACAGATATTTGACAGGGACAAAAAAAAAACAGACGACGCTTCGGAGATGAACATTATTATTAAACCTACAGAAACATGAACGTACCTTCCACCTTCTCTTCCCTCCTGTCTCTCAAACACAAACAGAGCGAGCGACGCAGCGCTCCGTCCTTCTCTATAATTGCCTGTCCTTTATTGAAACGATAGATTGTAATTCTTTCCAAAATTCACTACATGTTTATATCCAACGAAATATTCTGCTTCAGTCCATATTTTTCCTTGTTTGGCCTTTCAAAAACAACAGTTTCACTGCGGTTAAAAACTGTCTTCTCTCCTGCATGTACCTGTATTAACGGGGCGGTCTAGGAGCAATCCAACAGCACCATAAATTACATTTATATGAATATAAATAATAACGAAGGCGGTGGGAGATGAGGAGAGACCAGTGTGTATTTTATGTCTGAAACTCTGGCAGCTGACAGTATGAGACCCAACAAATTAAGCAGACACCAGTCACGTCCATAAAAAAGTGGTTTAACCCTCATCATAACAACTAATTTAACACACTAGGAACAACCATCATAGGAAAACGTTAACTTATTTCTTCTCAAAACATTATTAGTTGTTATTAATTATCTGAAGAAAATAAACACGTATTGCTCACGATGACGCAAATAGCGACATGTCAAACTCAGAGGGAAGTTGTACTGTAGTTTGAACTTTAAGAAGTTACCCACGCATTGGCACGTTATACTACCGACTGAATAAACAACCATCATAGGAAACTTATTTCTTCACAAAACATTATTAGTTGTATAATTAATGTCATCTGAAGAAAAACAACACATTATTATTATTTTAGGAAAGTTACAGCTAATTTGTATATTGTGTAAAAGGAAAATAAATAGACCCCGAACACACGAGTAAGTCTGAGTCTGCTGCTTCTGTGTAAATAACACAACACATCATGTTGACATTTTGTCTTTGCATGTAGAGGCTTTTGTTTGTCCGGTAACGACTACAATCAATCATATCAAATGTTTGGTTCTGGCCGTCAGACGTCAGGCTGAGATGGAGGAAATGAAGATCCTCTGCTCTCCAAACCAGGCAATTAGCATAGCATCCCCCTGTGTTAGGTACCCGCGATAAGAGGACTAGTGACCAAGTGAGCTATGACATTCCATTGATCCAGAAAATTGCTGCAGAGCCAGCCTTGAAATTAGTTTAAATTGCTGAATCAAAAAATGTTATCCTGGATTCTGGCAAGGCCAGCGTAAACCTTATGCCTCTAATCCCCAGACTGATGTGAAAAGTTGTCAGGGATCGTGTCGCCCACCGCCACGATTGATGGGGGAATTTGGATTCCGTGTGACAGAGACAGACACGTGCAAGCAACTGGGATTTGACTTGGATGGCACTTATGGCTACTAGGGTCGTGACTTGGTTTCAAATCTGCAGGCTTTGGGAATTTCCAGTGCGATCTACCACTGGCTTTGTGCTTTTCAATTCAATTACACGCCAGCTCTTTACTCTGTGACAATGTCGGATATCAAGCCCTCTTAGATGTGAGTTGAGTCATAAATCTGAGCTTTGACGCACAGTTCAAGGATTGGGGAGGGAGAGAGGGGGGATAATTTACCATCAGTCAGGTGTCTCATTTTATCCTCTTTGGATACTCTCAAAATAGCAACAAACAGCGGCGTTGGAGTCGTAGATTGATGGAAAGGAGGGAGCAGGCAGGAACATGTCAACTCTAAACACCCTTAATGTGGAATAAGTTCTGGTAAGAGGATCACTGAAGCAAACAGGGGAGTGGATTAAAGTCAAATATATTCAGTTATGAATATAATCACCAGTCTGTCTGAGAGCAGAGCTTGACCAAGACTACCAGTACATCACATATTCGCTATTTGGACAAGAAAATAAACACTCATTGCTCACGGTGACGCAAATAGCGACATGTCAAACTCAGAGGGAAGTTGTACTGTAGTTTGAACTTTAAGAAGTCACCCACTCATTGGCACGTTGTACTTTTCACACAGTGATTAAACAGGCAAAGCTTTCTAAACCTATTTGAGCTCAGTAGTTGGCTGTAACATGCTACTATAGAGGCAGGGTTAGGGATTTCTGGCACAACTTCACCTCCTTTCAAGGTGTAGCGTGCTACCGCCCAGATGTGCCGCGACTGCTCACTAATTAACAGCTGAAATGTGATTTTAACATGACTGTCAGAGCTGCAGATGTTGTTTTAACCTCTTCATACAATAAATAGTGTGTAGCTGTTGAAATACAACCCCAACCTCCTTGCTCCCTCTGCAGCCCGTCTCGTCTTTTTTTTTTTTTTTCCTTGTGGCACAATTGCACCGTTGTGGATTCACACACATTCAAAGCATTTCTTCCATCTTCACCACTGACTTTAGAAAATGTCAACAACTAGAGAAAACAGAAGGCATTTTATCTGCCAGTTTGATGGGGCAATCTTTGCACAACCCCTGTTTTTAAGGTTTGTTTATCACGTCCTACGATGTCAGCGAATGTAAAACGTCTTTTTTTTTTAGTTTCTCTTTTCGCCTCATGTGGAAAAAAGTTAAACTCCAAGTGGGTGAAGCTTTAAGTATCGTACGTAATCCCTCTTGCTTCTGACAGGAATAAGAAACTTGCCCTAAAGACCACTCAACGGATTTTTTAAGTTAGTGTGTGAAAATCCAGCAGGATAAGAGAATGCCCCACTGGGTACACCAGGATTAGTATATCTATTGATTTGTGTCATCTTGAGGAACACGCAGTATATTACAAGCACATTAGAAGACAGTATCGCTCCACATTAAAATGTGAAGCGAAGGGAACGGGCAAGGGCGCTTCAAACAGCTGCTTAGCAGCTTACTGATTTGCTGAGTGTGTTTCTTCCCAACAGGTATGTAGTAATGTGTTCTCATTAGAGCTCCAACATCAAAGCCACAAACAAAAAAAATCCTAATCTTCTCGCTGTGGGCTGTGGACTTCACTTCTATGTTCAGGGAGAAACTTTAGAAAGCTCAAGATTTTATTTAACTTCACAAACAGCATGTGAGGTGAAGGAACTGGCGTTGCAGTGACCCGAGCTCTACCAGGAGCCGTCGTCAGTGCTTTGTACGCTTTAAGTCTCCCACCAGGGAGCAGAAACCACAAGGCCTGACAGTGTGTTGACTCTGCAGTGTGTTGACACCGTCCCGTATGTCACACCAGCACAGATGCTGAACTGGAGCAAAAATAGCCAACCATGGCATGGTCAATGTCCAGCAAAGCTAAATAATTTTTATCCTTATGCCAGCATTTTCTACTGTTTTTTTTTTTTTTAAATGGGCATCACAGCACACAGCGGTAGATTCTACAGTAACAGTTACAACAAGAAATACAAGTTTATTTAATAGATACCGTATGTTTTAACAATAGAAGGGAAATAAAAAAACCCACACACATAACTAAATCATGAGAGGTTGATTTTCAGCTTTTCCATTATAAAACTCATTCCTCAGCACTAATACAGAGCTCTCACACTTTGGATAATTTGCCAATAGCTTGTGTGCATAACAACACACACATTGCAGACAAGCCCAAAAGATAATGTTGATCAATACTAGGACTGCGGAAGTTAACACGATAATAGCACGTTAATGCAAATTTGTTTTAAAGCCACAAATTTCTTAAATGCAACTTGCGATTTTTAGGTTGTAGCTAGCTCAGTTTCTGGCATCATATGAAACTAGAAAACCTAATCCATCGGTACAGCACACTGACACACTGACAGCTGTTGTTGCCTGATGTGCTTGAGTTTACCATGTTATGATTTGAGCATCATTTTTATGCTAAATGCAGTACCTGTGAGAGTTTCTGGACAATATTTGTCATTGTTTTGTGTTGTTAAATGATTTCCAATAATAAATATATTCATACATTTGCATAAAGCAGCATATTTGCCCACTCTCATGTTGATAAGAGTATTAAATACTTGACGAATCTCCCATTAAGGTACATTTTGAATAGATATAAAATATGCCATTCATTTGCGATTAATTCGCTGCAGATATACAGAATGAGCAAGAGGGTCAAAGTTCAAGGCACAATGTTATGAGGATATCTATATGAAAAGATAAAGTATGCGATTTGGAATACAGAAACTGAAAAAAAAAAAAAAGGTGTTGGACATGTTTTATAAGACTGACAATCCTTGAAGTAGAACTCCTGCAGTTGAATAAATACCGACTGAGCAGCAGCGTTGATGAGAAGAGTGCACGGCCTTCTGGGGCATTTTCAGATGATGTGGAAAGGCCTCGCTGCATCATTCACCTCCATCATCAGGTTCTGTTGTGAGCGTAGTGAGGGAGTGAAGTAACGGACATCATGCAGTTCAGGCCTGTGAATCACAGACTGATTCAAAGTCTTTGTCAAGACGGCGGATCAGAGCCGCTCCTCAGCTGCTTCATCAGGTGGCTGTCTTGTGGAAAAATACTTTTTCTTTAACCTCACACTGAGGTACGTGCTTTTCTAAATGAGCATCCGAATCGTCCAAAGTGAAGGAACTGTACTTATCACTAAAGAAACAGAAATCCTACAAGGTTAATGGTTTCATAAGCAAGGTCAGACTGTGGGAGAGGAGATGTGAGGACGGAAATGTGAGCCGCTCCTCAGTCGGACAGAGCTCCCGTAGTGAAAATGGTGAAAACGTGTTTCCCCGAGCTCCTCAGTGAGTTGAGCTCATATTTGAGTCATATTGACAGGACATCTGTTAAACTGGACCAGGCGAAGAACTCTTTCAGTTGGACTGAGCAGCCAGCAGCAGGCTTGCTGGGCTGCAGGAACAGTTGATGGATGTGTCCTCAGACTCTGGGCCAAAGATTAAAGATACAGACAAGACACTGTCGCAGAGTCCAGACTTGGGGAAATATGGCCTTAATGAACCCTTATCCTTTGGATCTGACTTCTTGTGTGAAGTGACTTTTGCAGCTTTGACCCAAATCAAAACACAGCAGTGGAACAGATTCAATGCGGAGAAGAGCCTGATTATTACAGCTGTGGTCAAAGACACAATCTGAGGTGCCTCATTAAAGGGAAAGGAAGCTACTTGGTCAAAGTAATATACTGTATTTCTGTTTTGGTGTTGATGAAGGGATAGTTGAACCTCACTAATAGGGTCATCGGGTTGGCCAATGTGACAAAGACATCAGGACTGCCTGAGAAGCCCCAAACTAACTTGAGTGGAACGCATCGATCTGACCTTGAATCTCTTTGAGCCACTACTTTATCTGGCTTTTAATAGATTTGCTCATATTTTCAACCTTTAAATCCTTGAAGGAAGAAAAATATACTTATCTGGTTTTGGGATTCTTTGACTGCTCACTCTGTTGGTGGTTTGAAGGTCTGCGAAAATACACGTATTGATCTCTCAGCGACTTTGCTGAACGACTCGGTCGGAGTTGTATCGGGTTTGAACCCAAACCAACAATAGTTCTAACAGTTTGAGTGATTTGCCTTGAAGGACGGCACAACTAAAACTGAGAATAGATATAATATTTTATGACAACAGAGTTTCAATACCACCACACGGTAGGCACCTGTTCCCGCTTCTGTGGTGACAGGAATTGGAACAGGTGGCCGTTGCACATGAAAATGCTTTAATAATAATGTAATAATAACCACTACAATTTAAAAAAAAAAAAGTTGAATAAAATAATGTTTTATGTAAAACTTGGAAATTAAAGCTATCTTCCATTACAATTTTTATGTAATTTTTATATTTTTTTTGTAATGTGATTTTGATTTCATTGATGATGATATACTGAAGATATATATTGTGTTGACCTTTTGGTCGCATAATGTGACCTCATGACTAAGGCTGCACGATTATGGCCAAAAGGATAATCATGATAACCATTAATTAGTTTTTTTGGGTGTAGCGGGTTCGGTATTAAAGCTAGAGTGAAGATACTGGCATCATATGAAACTAAAAATCCACTGGTACCAACCATGTCATACTAGCTTGTCAGGACGGAGGCTAAATAACGCTCCAAACTTGTGCTAAATTTTGGCAAGGAAAAACTGTCATTGGCCATTTTCAAAGGGGTCCCTTGACCTCTGACCTCAAGATATGTGAATGAAAATGGGTTCTATGAGTACCCACGAGTCTCCCCTTTCCAGACATGCCCACTTTATGATAATCACATGCAGTTTGAGGCAAGTCATAGTCAAGTCAGCACACTGACACACTGACAGCTGTTGTTGCCTGCTGGGCTTGAGTTTGCCATGTTATGATTTAAGCATATATGTTATGCTAAATGCAGTACCCGTGGGGGTTTCTGGACAATATTTGTCATTGTTTTGTGTTGTTAATTGATTCCCAGTAATAGATTTATTCATACATTTGCATAAAGCAGCATATTTGTCCACTCTTATGTTGACAAGAGTATTAAATACTTGACAAATCTCCCTTATAAGGTACATTTTAAACAGCTGAAAAATGTGCCATTAATCATGGACAATCAGATTAATCGTGATTAAATATTTTAATCGATTGACAGCCCTACTATTTTTACATCAGTAATGTATTTTGTAGTGTTGTGTGAATTAATGTCATTCATCTCATGATGTCAAAAAAAAAAGGACAAAACTCAAATCGATTTCTTTCATTGTTTTATGTCAATTGTGTTTTAGAAAAATCTAATTATGGCATAATGAAAGGCAACGAATTAAGTTATCAGCATTTCATTTTTATCTCTAAAAATGCCGCATTCTGATGAAACTCTCAATTCTTTGTCTTTTAATTGTTGTGATGTGATTTCCGTTTGGTTGTAGTTGTAGTTGAAGTTGTATTGCAGTTTGTTGCAGCAGCAGGACAGTGCATGTCCCAGTGGAAGGCAGTAAGTAGTACTAAGCTTTGAATAATAGCAAGGGAGGACCATGCAAATAGGCCGAATATTTCATGTTAGGGCCAGTCATGATGACATAAGAAGAAAAAAAAAAAGCATACCTTTTAGTTTCATTCAGCAAAGCTGCTCCATCGTTAAATAGTTGCTGTGCAAGTACCTCCTGGGAAATTAAAAACATATTGTGCCACAATTTCCCTGTGACTCAGAGCGTCCCTTGGGAGGGCACTTTTAAAATTTCTAATAAAGGAGACTTCAAATTACAGAGAGGGGACCTGGCATTAATTAAACTGGGGATTTCAGCAGGGTCAACCTCTCATATTTATCTGTTTATACTCATGCTTTGGTCTTCTGTAAAGACTGTTTGGTGTATTGAGGTCACCGCTCATGGGTAAAACAAACATGTGGATGTTCTCAAGTATGATACAGAGATGATTTATGTGTTACAATAAACTCAAAATCATAAGGTGATAAAACAAAGTGGCGCAGAAGGCTCGGGATGATCTGACAAAGTTCTCTTTTCTGTTATTCTGCTTCTTTAAAATGTCATCAGGGGGCCTTTCACTGTGGGAAAAAAGTGCTGTTTGCTTCTTAATTATCAGATTGTAATGTCATCACCTCATTTGTCAGATTAACCTTTTAAGAGGGTGTGCAGTGCGAGTCTGTTTTAACAAGGCTTTTTTTGCCCTACAAAATGACCTGCGCCGGTCTAAGTGTGCCATTATTTCTGCTGTACCAATCTACAAATGATCACTCACCAACTACCTGCAGTTTCACGAGAGTACAAGCACCCGTAATTTACTGCTTTACCGCAGCACACTGCTGTGAATCTATTTTAATTCAGGATACTAAACTTGCGGCTAATGTTGTTTGCAGCCTTGACTTGGGCTAAATTGCAGGCTGGTTGGCAGGCAATATACAAACAATATAGGATGTTGTTTCTCTGTGTGTGTGTATATCTGAAACAGGACTGTGGTGGGGCGTGAATAAGATATACTTCCTGTTTCAAGGAATACAACTGCATGTTTTGTTCTGTTTTGTTTTTCCCCCCCGCTGGTGGTGGAAACTAAACACGGCGATGGCGCCCAGATTGCTGAAATATGATGACGTGAAAGGAAGTAGTAACACTGGTGTGGACATTTTATTGTCCCAAAGAATGAGTTCAATTGATTTTTTTTTTTGTGATCCACATTCCTGTGGCTCCACTGTCAGTCAATTATCACCCGACTCAGCAGTTCCTCCTCAGCTCTACGGAGTGTTTCACCTTCTTTTAAATCATTATTTTGGTTCATTTTCACCGCTCTCATGAACCCTGTCTGCACAAAAAAGCTCAGATAAACTGACTTTACACAAACTGTCCAGCATCGAACGACAGGTAAGAGATAATGTACAGCGAGCCGCTTCGCATCAGGGTTTATTTCACAACAATGACCCGCTAGCTGTACATTATCCTGCTTATTACATGGCTACGTACTTAAGAAATCAATAATTTGACACAAAAATGGTCTGATACCAGAACTGCACCCATAGCAATGGTCTGTTATACATAGAAACAGTCTGTTATAAATAAATAACAGACGGTATGATTGACCAATCAGAATCGAGTATTCAACAAAGCCATGTAATAAACAAAGTTAGTGACTAGCTGGTGAACATAGTGGAGTATCTAGCAGCTAGAGAGTCAGATATTTCCATCAGGAGTTGGTAGAGACCAAAAACAGAGCTAAAATGAGAGTGGATATTTTGACTTGACTCGATTCACCAAGTGGCCACAAACACGATGCCAAAGAAATGCTAATACTCCATATTAGCAGGATGTTTAAATAAGCAACTGTTTACTAACACATTATCTATAATAACACCTTTAAAAAGTGATAATATGTCAGTGTTGTGTTTACAGCGTGTTATACTGCCCCCAAGAGGCCAAAAAGTGTAATATAATATATATATATAATGTATAATATTATAATATATATAAATACTGCCGGATTAACAGTGTCAAAAATTATTCATTTCCACAATATCTATTGTGGCAGTGTTCGGGAAGATAGCCCTGCTGTCAGCTTTGTGTGTGTGTGTGTCATGCTATTTGTCATTTCCTCTGGATGAACAACATTTGCTGGCAGTGTTTACAACACAAGGATTTAATCAAGGCTTTGTTTTCACAATTACAACTAGTGATCCCAATCAGTAATTTCCTGTTGTCAGATAAATGGAGCCAGATAACTGCGGTTCATTGTGAACATAACTTTACCCGCCACGCTTTGCAGCAGCAACATTTTGAGCTCCCCGTCTTTGCTTCCGCATTACGTCACATCTACGATCTACACGTGCCCCTTTCTTCTCTTTTCTTTTCACACAGTGTGCGGGACCACACCTGGCTTCCATATCTCTCCTCTTTGTATCCTGACATTTTCTCCAGCTTGCAGATCAGATAGTTGTCTTGTTTTGCCTGTCGTCGTAGAGTTTTTGTTTCTCCTGCTTTTCACTGAACTGCCTGCGTAGCTGGACTGTTTCCAGTGGAGGCTGAGGCAGTTTTCCTTTCAGCCGACGTCCTATCAGCAACTGCACCGGTGATAACCCTAAACTCCAGCGGTGTATTACGGTTCTCCCAACAGTGCAATGTAGTGGTCGCCGTTATTACATTATTTCTAATAGTCTGTACAGTTCTGGGCACGGCCAACTTTCTGCAGAGTCTTTGAATTCAGCACTGGAAAACTGAGGTCCATTATCTGAGATGATGACATCAGGAATAACATGCATTGTAAACATCGACATCAACGTTTTTGGCATCATTGGGCAAAGATTCCATAATAACCTTTCAGCATATTGTAAGTCATGTGCTCTGTCTGGAGACGTCTGCACTTCATGGCTCTGTTTTCAGGCTTCAAAAAATCTAATCCAATCACAGGTCATTTCAGAGAGAGAGCGTTCCCATTGGCTGTTCATTCAACTTAGACAGCTGTCAATCGCTCCCGAACTCTGATCAAACTCCGATCGGTGCGATGACCGACTGAAACACCTTAGATGCCGATGAACTCCCAAACGGCAATGGCAGGAATCTGTATCTTCCTTTGGGGTTATTAAAGATACACGGCTTTGAGCTTTCATCATCAAATTGTATTTGCCAGAAGGCTTGATTAGCACAGAGAAGTTTTTATTTTGCGTATACTTCCTCAATAGTGAGCAATGGATAGTGTGTAACTGTGTGGTCAGTCTGTATGTGGTGCTCACCATTGAAGACATCATCATAGTCTTTAACAATGTCCTTTTCCCTTTTCAACATCATGCACTCTTTGCACTGCTTGAACTCCCACATTGGTGCTCTCTTGCCCAGTGGTGCTATCTTATGACCAGAGGAGGCAACAGGTTTGCTTGTACTTGAACCTGCCTCTTAACATCCAGTGCATTGAATGTTTTAACTGACATTGCAGTCTTCACCTGTGTCTAGTCCAAAATGTTCTCTTTTATTCTCAAGCATTTTTCTTCCTGAGATTCTGTCTCTGCAGACTCCGTCACCCCGGTGTTTTCATGCTCCTCTTTAACTGTCCCTATGAACATGTCATTTTCACTCTCACTGCCCAATTTCATGCACTTTCTTTCCATGCTGGAGCTGACCCTGTGATCTACACATCTCTGCAAAATGATTCATCTTGTGGCATGATTTACATGTCCGTCCAGTGGCAGGACGTGTTTTTTGTTCCTTGTTTGAACCCACGTCTACTGCGAGTTTTTGTACAAGATTTACTGCGTATGCTTTGACTTTGTTGTCTTTTGGCTTGACTGTTATTATTCTGTTGACTTCCACTTCTCTTGTCAGTGCTTTGACTTGGCTGGATGTAATTTCACGTGCAAGGCGGGTATCGATTGCTTTTTCTAATGTGCTTCTCTTAACAGTCTGCCTCTCACCTGGCCGTTAAAACAAGATGCTATTCTGTCACGTAGCAGGGAATCAAGCAGCTGTCCAAATTCACAATCTTTTGCTTTATTTATAAATCCGTGGCGTCATTGGGTTCTGCCGGTTTCTGGGCTACGTGTATATAAGTGAAGTTTATTCTGAGCTCACAGTAGTCCTGAAACTTCCTCTTCAGTACGTCTATTAAATCACTCTTGTTTTCTCAAAAGTGTTGCATTTGATCGCCTCCTCTGAATCCATTTGCTCCAATTTTTTGGCTAGATTGCTTTGCAGACTCAAACTCAGTGGAGGCTGAAACTGCGCCATACTCTTCAATTCTGACACCATGTTATATGATGTAAATGGCCCAGTTTTACAACCAACAACAACATTTTAGACTCCCTTTCTTTGCTCCCGCACTATGTCACATCTACGATCTGTGCATGCCAACATGGCATACAAGCCTGTTGCATTACTGTGTTACCATATTCCCCTCACAGTGTTTCCCCACTACTGGTTTTAATGAGTCTGGTTTTGTAGATATACTGATGTATTGGAAAGAAATATGTACCACAAATTTTAAAATCTAAAACCTCCTGAACATAGACTGTATATAAGAAGTGGACGTAATCACCGTGACGTCACCCATTGGTTTGTGGACTGCCGTTTTGAAGCCTCAAGTCTGGCATTTGTGGCCACCGCCATCGTGTTTTTTTTTTTTAAAACCAGAATAGACGAGAGAGGGTGGAGCTAAGAAAAACGCAAAATAAGACATTTTTTGAGACAAAAATGTTACAATTAACTTTCATGAAGTGAAAACACACTGTGAAAGTGTTCAAGTTATAAGACGAAAACACGGACAACTCCCAGACCGGACAACACCGTGGTAGCGACCTGTCAATCACAAGGTATCCACGTCCTAAAGCATCCCCTGCTTTATGGTCTATTTGACTCTAAATGGGAGCATAATTTACTAAATGAACATCCAGCTGTACTGAAGAAGACTTGAAACTAGCGATTGAGACCATAAACTCATGTTTACAATGTTTACTGAGGTAATAAATCAAGTGAGAAGTAGGCTCATTTTCTCATAGACTTCTATACAATCAGACTTCTTTTTGCAACCAGAGGAGTCGCCCCCTGCTGGCTGTTAGAAAGAATACACGTACAGGCACTTCTGCATTGGCTTCACTTTTACTTCAAATTAGTTGACTCACTAAACAGTTGATAAAAAAAAAAAAAATACTTAAGAAATGAGCACTAACCATGGCTTCACATGTACTTTAAGGTTTGGATGTATTTGATTATAAATATTGAGATGAAACAGATTTTATTCCCAGATATATATAACAGGCCGGCAACAATTTAGAATCTGTCAGTACTCAACAGAGTGACCGGAGAAGTGGCTACTTGTGCCTCAGTTATGGTACAGACCATGGTTGCATGACTTTAATTACATTGTCTGTTTGGCAGAGCAGTGGCACATCAATCTTATCTGCTAAACTGCATGCAACAACCACCAAACCTCAACCAAAATCTCTCAGCTGACACAGAAGCACAGCACATATTCTGCCCTCTGTTTTGTCAATACAGGGAAAAGAGAGTGAAAACCTTCTTTTTTTATCATTTTAGAATCCTTCTGTCTCCATCTAATCTGAATTAATCTATTTTTTAAAATGCATTAACGCAACTTGTGGTTTTTAGGTTGTAGCAGGCTCAGTTTTAAAGCTAGAGTGGAGATACTGACATCATATTAAACTAAAAAACATCCATTGGTACCAACCAAGTCATACTAGCTTGTCACAAAGGAGGCTAAATAATGCTCCAAAAAAACCTGGAAAAACTGTCATGGTCATTTTCAAAGGGGTCCCTTGACCTCTGACCTCAAGATATGTGAAGGAAAATGGGTTTTATGGGTACCCACGAGTCTCCTCTTTACAGACATGCCCACTATAATAATCCCATGCAGTTTGGGGCAAGTCATAGTCAAGTCAGCACACTGACACACTGACAGGTGTTGTTGCCTGTTGGGCTACAGCATGCCATGTTATGATTTGAGCATATTTTTTATGCTAAATGCCGTTTCTGGACAATATTTGTCATTGTTTTGTGTTGTTAATTGATTTCCAGTAATAAATATATACATACATTTGCATAAAGCAGCATCTTTGCCCACTCCCATGTTGATAATAGTATTAAATACTTGACAAAATCTCCCTTTAACGTACATTTTTAACAGATAAAAAATGTGTGATTAATTTGCAATTAATCATGATTAACTATGGACAACCATGCAATTAGTGAATTGGTTTACATATTTGGATTTATAGGTGTAGATTTACATAAATAAGGAAAGGTAAGGCAAAATGAAACTGTATTGACCCACATGTGCAACTGAGCGTGTTGCAGCAGTGACTGTAGCTTCACAGCTGTAATATCCTTAAGCACACTTTTATCAGTATAATAGATACCATGCTGCAGACTATTGCATCACCATTATAACCATCATCGCAGCATAATAAACTTGTAATTTTCTATCAGTCAATTTGACAATATAAAAAAATGTGCCGTGTCCCGGGAGAGCCTCTTGGTTTGTTTTGTTTAGCATTACAGATTGGGCCTTAACAATGTTTGATCAAGCTTAATTGAAGATAAGGGCCAGCTTTATCTCCAGCTCAACAAACAGCAGGGTAGAGCCAAGTAGGAGTGATGGATGGTTCCTCCTAGCTTCTCTTGTTGTTTGTTTCATCCCGTGCTGTGTTTAAAAATGACCCTTCAAAACGGTACCAAGGGTGGAAACTAGTGTTCTCGGCTGCGCTGAAGGAGGACATGCTTGCTTGGGTAATCCTTTACCGTGGCTTTTACAAGGGCCTTTCTTGGCACCAAGGCAACCCTTCAAACATCAATATCGTGTGTGCGCTATCCCCTTTGGGTAGGTTCAGTTGATGGCTTTCCATCCCTGTATGAGGGCTGGCTGGCAGAGATGGAGGAGGCATGGGAATGCACTGACATTGATTTCTTCATCCCAATGCACACGCTGATGTATTGACTGCCGTACCGATCAGTTAGCGACATTCTGTTTGCCACTGTTTGCTGGAGCTGAAAGACAGCGAACAGAATTTTATCAGACCAAGCCACCGAGTCAAAGGCCACACTCATTTCATTTCACTGGAACACTGCTTTCTTTTTCTGTTTCTTTTAGGAGGAAAAACTCTACTCTTGACTGTTTTCGTGTGTGAAATGTTGCCAGAGCCAGTTTAGAAAAGAAGTCTCGACTTACTGTTCAAGCTATGATGACAACCAATGTGATTATCCTGAGGGGTGTCTGGGTGCAAACAGTAGGCTTGCTCTTCTGTGTTGCACTTACTGTCATTCACTCGCAGTCAGCTGCTCATGTTTAAAATGTCTATAGACTCTGTGAAGGGGTGCAGACACGCATAGAGAGAGTAGAGTCAACCGGGCCTTCCCTCTTTCGTCACAGTGAAGAGTCTCTGATGCATGGGGCTTTGTTATCATAATTTAGTCATCTCAATGGTGTCAACGCTCGCTAATGATAAATCATGCGGAGCGCAGAATTCACAGACTGCAGGATGTTAAGGCCTCTGATGTTTTCTGAGGTATATTTTGCAGCCTGTTGTCACGGCGCGGCTAAAATAAACATGCTCCGTTTCTGACATCTGTCAAAGTGAATTATAGATCTCGAGAAGAGTTGCAGAAGTCACAATTCTTCATCTTGGTTTACAGCTTTGTTGTTTTTTATAATAAGTCATGCGTCTGTAGTGCCTGACTGGAGTCTGACTTATACAACGAGTGCTCCGGAGGCAGAATACGAGCAGAAACTCACTGCAGCTGCTCTCCACCTTCAGGTAGTGGAGTTGAATCTGTGTGTGTGTGTGTGTGCATATGTGTGTGTCTGGAAGGGTACAAATGACCTTGCAGCATGAGAAATAATCCTGCATATCAAAATGTAAACGATAAATTAATTGTATGTCTTCACTCATAACCCTAAAATCTGTTAAAGCATTTAAATTCAAATAGCCTGATGATTATTTGCAATGCACCGATTGCCAGATATGATGGATATGTAAAGCGTTTGCATTATATCACCTCGCTCCTGCCTGCAAAAGTGCTCGTCGCTGGAAGCATCGAGGTTGGCTTTGTGTCCGTCGCATGCAATGAAATTGCTCTGAGTCGTATTAATGGAAGTCGGTGACAATCTGAGCGGCTCGGGACAAGGTCAAAGTCGAGGGTGCCACCTTTGAAATTGATTTGACACAGATTCATCCGCGTGGAGCAAATGTGTGTTAAAAAATGCATGCGCTTGATATTTTCATATTATAAATGTTGAAGCCTTGTTCACCTGTGACTCATAGAAGGAGAAATAAATTTATTAAGGTCTTGTCTCGTAGATAGAAATACTGTGTAAATACCTCCAGCTGCATTACAGATGACAGATAAAAATCTGTTTATATTGACAGAAAAATATTTCTGCTGACTTACAAATGGAAAAAAAAATCTATATATACAGTATATAACTGTTAGCTGGCAGTTTTCACTCTTTTAAAAAAAAACTTGATTTTACCTATTTCTGCAAACATTAAAATGTAAAGAAAACAGGATTCACGGCTCATAACACCAAGTGGGTGTCTAACGTAAGAGGCAAAGCATTACACAAGTCGTAACACACCTCAAGCTTTTTAATTTACTGTTCGAAGATGCAGCGTTGCTTTAATTTAATTTTAGGCCTTTTTTCATTGGGTTTTATGTTCTCACTTTTTTAATAGCTACAGCACTAGTTACATGTGTTCAGTAATATATTGATAAAATAATGATAGTAGTTAAAGCAAAATCTGCTAAATGGAAACTTTTCCCAGGGGACACTAAAAAGTGATGCACACGGCTGAGACATTCTTTTTGTTGCCGTTTGTGGATTATGAAGTTATTAAAGTTGGCTGTCCGTCAGTGGTGTTGTATTTTAACATTGTGATGGCATGATTCAGATATTATTGCAGATATCCGTTATTAACCTAGTGTTAGCCTTTTTACCGATCACAATGACGGATAGCCGACATCAATAACTTTATAATCCACAAACTACAACAAGCATGTCCCAGCTGTGTGCATCACTTGTTAGTGTCCCCTGGAGTCGTCGTCTTGTGAGCTTCCTGCGACACTTTTTCCTAAATTCTGTGCATGTGTTGTCAAATTGGTGAAGGTGTTTCTTCATTTGTCGTGTTGTGTCTGTTTGCATGTGTTTTATTCATTTGCGTGTTGAGCTCTCAGGGCCACCGTACTTTGGCAACATGGGATCAGAGGGGTTTATCATGTTGTGAGCTTGAAGGTGCAAAGTGATGTGTGTAGCAGTATTACATACCGTAGTTTATTTGTGTGAGGATGGTGCAAGCAGAAATCATGTTGAGTCACTTGGGAGATTTTATATCATATCAGGTGTTTTATGAGAAAAGATGTCAGGAAATGCTGACTTTATTTTTCCTGAATATTTAGGCATAAAGTATCTAGAATATTTCTGGTACTGGTTGTCATTTCTGTACCGTTTAATCGTCATCAGTGTTTCCGTCAATGTTTACCACTGGAGTGATCTTTGTTTAGCTTGTTATGCTAATATTTGCTTATTAGCACAAACAAAGCTGATGGGAAGGTCATTAAGTTTGACGGCATTTGGACATAAATCAAAGTATTGGCAATCACCAAAGTCATTAGAATTAATCCTCTGGGCACCACATTTCATTGCAATCCATTCAGTCGTTGCCGAGACATTTCACTGAAACAAAACCTCATGGTGGCACTAGAATGGAGGTCAGGGGGTCACCAAAGGCATCAGGGTTCATCCTCTGGGGACCATGAACGTCTTTACAGAATCTCATAGCAAACCATCCGCTAGTTGTAGAGATATTTCAGTCTTGATCTGGAACTGACCGACCGACTGAAATCCCGAGTAGGGAAAACACGATTTTGAAAAAAAAAAATGTATTTGCGATTATTTTGACTGATATTGCAATAATAGAGGAAATTATCATTTTTACAACATTATTCTCATTTTCATCAAAAAATTTTGAAATATTTCCGGTGTGATTTTTGCAGGGATCTGTACCAAACAAAGAAGTTTTCTTCAGTTTGTAGAATATGATGTGTAGGCCAGTACATCTCTGCAGCACCACAATATTTAATTTAAAAATGGTAATTTTGACACACATTTCACCTTTAACAAATATTACGATTTTAACAAATACTACGATTGTAAAATTGCAGTTGGCCATATTGCGATTTCGATAAAGATATTTTGATTAATTGTGCAGCTCTAATCCCAAGGTTTCATAATTTCTTCTATTAGATATTGCAGACATTTACATGCATTTAACTTCTTCTTTCTTTTATTTAAACTGCGGTCACGTTGTTACACAAGAGTTGTTGAGGTCACATGACCATCATGTGACAAAATGGCCTTGTGACCATTGTATGTGTGGTTATATGTAGCTTTTGCCGGTCTTTGTCTCTGAGTGAGTATAATGGTTAACATAATGGCAACGATCAACTCGACCTCCACCACAGCTCGGCCGAGTGTACAATGGCTCAGACTCACTCTGAGGCTTTGGCTGTAAATAACAACAAACGGCTTCAGTGTGAGTAAACTCGGAGGAGATCAAATGCACATTGACAGTCAGGGCTGTAACCACAGGAAGCCGTCCAATGTTTTGAGGCCCTATCACAAGCAAGTTCTTTAACTGACAGTCAGAGCCCAGGCAACAGGCCGGGGATTGTCACGACTGTGGGATATGCAGAGCCCAACATCAACTCTTTCTAATCCACTCTGAGCTGTGTGGCCTCTGATGCCGGATATCAAAAGTGCCTGTTATGTTCGTGGAAAATTAAAATTTAAAAGTGAGGCAGCTGTGTCATCAACTTCTAAAGGTGTCTGAATCAAATGCAATAACCTTGTTAGCAAGGTGTGAAATGGATCTTTTGAAGAATGTTTTATAAAACCTCAAAATGGACATTGAACCGCAAACATAAAAGGATTGATAGATTATTATGGGAAAAAATGAGCAAAAATGTTTAAAACATTTTGACCGCAGGCTTGTCCTTGAAGTTTGGGCGCCTCAGATGCTTCCTGGAAGGCGTCCTGTGAGCTCATGATTCCCATTTGGCAGACCTGGAGTCCACATGCCAAACATCTGGAGAGGTGGCATCCAGCCACTCGGGTAATACCGGGCCAGATATGTGGCCTGTCTTTGATCTGCAGACAGGGATTACACTGGTCCTCCACTCTCTCACTCTTAATAACCTGGTATTAAAGGGGCATCGAATCATCTTTAATCTTTATCGACCTCCATTGGCGAACAGTAGGAGTTGCAACAACAGTAGGTAATAGATGAGCCTAAAGGCACAGAGAGAGGCTCATGAGAGATCCAACAGGATGTCTGGTAAAGAAGTGATCTGTCAATGTGCTAAATACTAGAATCATTATACTGTAGAGTAATAAATAGGGATGCACCAATCTGACTTTTTCAGTCTTGATAGTGATACCTGGGCTTTGGGTATCGACCGATACCGAGTACAGATCCGAAACCAATGTTTAATTAATAAGCTGTATGTCTCTGTGTAAGGCAACATCAGGCTCGACTTACACATTGCTTTCCTAATGTTGTAAAACAAAATGTACAAATAAATTAGGGCTGTCAATTGATTAAAATATTAAATTGCAAATTAATCAAATTTTGTTTCTGTTCAAAATGTATCTTAAAGGAAGATTAGTCAACTAATGAATACTCTTATTAACATGGGAGTGGACAGATATGCTGCTTTATGCAAATGTATGTACATATTTATTACTGGAAATCAATTAACAACACAAAACAATGACAAATATTGTCCAGAAACCCTCACAGGTACTGCATTTAGCATAAAAAATATGCTTAAATTATAACATGGCAAACTGCAGCCCAACAGGCAACAACAGCTGTCAGTGTGTCAGTGTGCTGACTTGACTATGACTTGTCCCAAACTGCATGTGATTATCATAAAGTGGGCATGTCTGTAAAGGGGAGACTCGTGGGTACCCAGAGAACCCATTTTCATCCCTTTGCAAATGGCCATGCCAAAATGTAGCGCAAGTTTAGAGCATTATTTAGTCTCCTTCACGACAAGCAAAATCACAAGTTGTGTTAATGCGTCAAAGAAATTAGTGGCATTAAATCAAATTTGCGTTAACTCGTTTAACCTCGCGACATGCTAGTATGATAAGGTTGGTACCAATGTCTTCTTTAGGTTTTTTAATTTCATATGATGCCAGTATCTTCACTCTAGCTGTAAAACTGAGCCCGTTACAACCTCCAAAAGATCGATTGCGTTAATGCGTTAAAGAAATTAGTGGCGTTAAAACGTTAATGCGTTATTATCACGCTAAGTTTGACAGCCCTAATTAGGAGATGGGTGAATCGGTGCATCCCTAGTAATAAAGGTGCTTTGCTTGTGAGGGTGTGTAGCTTTCATAACTGAAGTGTGATGCCGGTTGCTCTTTTGTATGATGATGCTGCAAGGATGTGTGTATGTGTGTGTTGTATATTTGTGTGGGTGGCTGAATGAGCTTGTGGCATTTTTGTTCCACAATACAATAAACACAAGACAGCTAGTTTATACTGCCAGAAATGTCACCACCTGTATTCTAATTAATGAAATGAGTCATCAACTGTACCAGTCCCCTGCAGATACACTGTGCAGAAATGTGTTCATTTTGTCCAGTAAAAGCTGTGACTTTGATCAGAGTCCGGTCAAGGACAGGATCAGTGGTCTGAGCTCTCCAGTTCCTGTTCGATCTGCCGGCCTTTTGTTCCACCGCTGCATTATCTCCTTCTTTAACTCAGCCTTTTGAGAGTGACTGTGATTAGAGGCCGAATTAAACTGGGCGTGTTTAGGTGTGCAGTTTAAACCTCTGCGTCTGCCAAACTTCCTTGGGCTCCGACTTTAGATCCAGCTTAGTCTAATGGACTGTGAGATCTGCTTTTGACTCAAAACAAGCTCTTTCGCCTGAGCAAAAACACTAATCAGACTTGTTTACTCGGATGATTTATGTAGCATGAAAAACACGAATCCCCATGCTCATAAATGTTACACGGTTGAGAGGCAAATATTGTTTCACTGTTGGACTCACCGAGAGGTTTGGGTTGGGATAAGTGAGTCAGTAAGTGGATAAGTGAGTGCAGTTATTGCACCATCTTGTGAATAAAGCCAGTGTTGCATGTCATTAAGAGTCCCAGGACATTAGAGTTGTTACACTGGGGCACAAGAGGAGAAAATGTATTTATGATTATCTCAGGCAGCAGCTGCGTTTTATAAAATACTTGCAATCACAAGCATTTGTATATGTTGATGCATGTTCTCAGTTATGAATAACTTGTCACAAAATGACAAGCGCTAGCAGCTGATATTTATTTGCATCTGTATCTCTCTCTCATATCTCTGAAGGGACACCATATTTTATATTGATGATTCATGTCAAGAGATTGTAGATCCTGCTTTTCCTCTTCGGCAGTTTCATCAACCCTAACATGTGGCTCCAATCCAACAGATATCATTTCCCCAGAGTTCCCTGGGAAAGAAAAACAACCGAGCAGGTGTCTTGGTTATGATGAATACTAAATAAAAGTTTGGCCAGGGAACTGTGACGGCGTTTCTTCAGTGGCAGTTGGGTGGGAGAGTGTTTGTGTTTTGGAGTGGTTGCCAGAGTCTGAGAGAAGCAGGGAGCGGTGCGAGATTGAGAGCTTAGGAAATGAAATCCTGTGTTAATGACAGAGGTACCTTAATTAAACCTGAATATCTAAATGACTGCAGAAAAACAAGGTCGACAGTTAGACAAATGCCTAAGGCGGGACTGTTTGCCGGCGCAGTGCCCTGGGCAGACTTTTCCTCGGCTGTATCGGCGTCGACCGTACAGAATGACTGATCAGAACTGTGGGCGAAATGAGGTGAAGTGGAAAAGTGAAGCATACTAGGCTCATGTATAGCTATCTTGAGAGCGCCATTAGCTCATACATTCAGCATGACTGTACACTGTACTCGTCTCTTCTGAGCCATGACCTCGAGCGCTGGAGTGGAATAAATAGCCTGAAATTGTTCCTAAACCACCACAGGCCAAAAAAATAACCATAGCTTAACCAGAGGCGCTTTACTGTAAGGGTTAGACGGGGAGGATCCTAAATGACTCAGATGAACCAGAGTTTGACAGGACGATCACTCGAACATGCCGGGATTATACATCTGTAGCTGTTTTTGAGCTATTATCTAGAGGATTCAAATGAAGCACATGATTGTTAATAGTCAATTGTGATTAATCACAAATTAATCACACATTTTTTATCTGTTCAAAATGTACCCTAAAGGGAGATTTGTCAAGTATTTAATACTCTTATCAACATGGGAGTGGGCAAATATGCTTGCTTTATGCAAATGTGTGTATGTATTTTATAATTGGAAATCAATTAACAACACAAAACAATGACAAATATTGTCCAGAAACCCTCACAGGTACTGTATTTAGCATAAAACATATGCTCAAATCATAACATGGCAAACTGCAGCCCAACAGGCAACAACAGCTGTCAGTGTGTCAGTGTGCTGACTTCACTATGACTTGCCTCAAACTGCATGTGATTATCATAAAGTGGGCATGTCTTTAAAGGGGGACTCGTGGGTACCCAGAGAACCCATTTACATTCACATATCTTGAGGTCAGAGGTCAAGGGACTCCTTTGAAAATGGCCATGACAGTTTTCCCTCGCCAAAATTTAAAGTAAGTTTGGAGCGTTCTTTAGCCTCCTTCCTGACAACCTAGTATGACATGGTTGGTACCAATGGATTCCTTAGGTGTTCTAGTTTCATATGATACTAGTATCTTCACTCTAGTTTTAAAACGTTAAATTGCGTCAAAGAAATTTGTGGTGTTAAAACAAATATGTGTTAACGCATTATTATCGCGTTAACTTTGACAGCCCATTTTATTATATGAACTATTAACCTATTAACAATGCCATAGCCCGCCAATAGGCCCGACAGCTACTGGTATCATATCAAACTAGAAAACCTAAGGTATCGATTAGTACCAATCATGTCATATTAGCTTGTTGTGAAGGAGGCTAAATAACGGTCCAAACTTACGCTAAATTTTGGCGAGGAAAAACTGGCATGGTCATTTTCAAAGGGGTCCCTTGACCTCTGACCTCAAGATATGTGAATGAAAACTCTGAGATGAACA
>CAKAOH010041163.1:0-21011 GCA_916701665.1 Sebastiscus tertius | reverse complement strand
TTAGCCTCCTTCCTGACAAGCTGGTATGACATGGTTGGTACCAATGGATTCCTTAGGTGTTCTAGTTTCATATGATACTAGTATCTTCACTCTAGTTTTAAAACATTAAATTGCGTAAAAAAAATTTGTGGTGTTAAAACGAATATGTGTTAACGCATTATTATCGCGTTAACTTTGACAGCCCTGTTTATTATATAAACTATTAACCTATTAACAATGCCATAGCCCGCCAATAGGCCCGACAGCTATACTGTCTTCAGAGGCTGTTGCGGGCTCAGTCTTAAAGCTAGAAGAAGATACTGGTATAATATGAAACTAGAAAACCTAAGGGATTGATTGGTACCAATCATGTCATGTTAGCTTGTTGTGAAGGAGGCTAACGCTCCAAACTTACGCTAAATTTTGGCGAGGAAATACTGGCATGGTCATTTTCAAAGGGGTCCCTTGACCTCTGACCTCAAGATATGTGAATGAAAACTCTGAGATGAATAGAGTGAAAACTATATCCTATTAGATAAAACAGATGTTGACAAACTGCATAATTTGCAGTTGAAAAAAGGTAATAAATCTCAATATATCTTATCTTAATACTCAGCATACCGCAAAATGTTAAAATCGTAATAAGATTGTATCATGATAATATCGTATCGTGGGTCTGGTGAATCCCACCCCTAACCATCATCCAGGTTGACTCATTCCAACATAGATAAATGGATAATGACAACTATTGTTCCATATGGAGCATAATTAATAGGCGCTGTTCAGTTGCACTCTTAAGGTCAAGAATTATTACCATTTTGGTTGGACCCAGGCACAGGCTCTCTCTGCAGGAAATGATTCATCTCAATTACACATAAAGGCTGATTAGGGACCTGTCTCACTGTGGTGATCCAGATGAATTATCCCCATTATGACAGTAGTTTCTAATCACATTTATAAAACAGCACCTTTATGGGCCCACGGCCATGATGTTAGTGCAGACTGTACTCAAAGGAAGCTTTCACATCTCCGAGAGTGCTGCATGTAGTGGACTATTCTATTTGTGAGTTGCTGTATTGTGCTGGAGAGCCTGTCCATTTTCAACCTCTTTTTCAAGAGCATCTCTCACTGCTCCATTAGCTGAGTATGCTCGGATATGCGGGGAATAGCAGCATGGGAGGGGAAGAGGGGGGGGAAATGGGAATACTAACATTTGAAGAGAGAGAGGTTTGCTGAGTGCACTGTTCTGACTTTGGTGCTCCACTTATTTTTGATGCTCTGTCGGAGGAAACCAGAAAGAGGGCAGAAAAGGCAGCGAAGAGATGAGTCAGAACTCCTACACTAATGACTGAAACAAGCCCTGCAGGTTTATATCAGAGTTCATCATTTTAATGTATGGTATTTAGTCAAACGGGAGAGCGAAACGTAGACTTGAAATGATCGAGTAAGTTCACCACCCTATAGTATAGCTCGGTGTTTGATCATGAACACAGTGGGTCAGAGCCGAATTCAATCACAAAAGGTTATTTTTCTTCTTATTAATCAGAAGGTCTGCTGGGAGCGCTCATTATATCCAGCCTTCATTTACATTTCTTATGACAATTTGTGGAAATTACCACATTTATTAAACATGTTATTCTACCCAACAGGAGAGTAAGACCAACCGCGATGACAGCCCGCTGATTGCACAGTATTTACCTCACTTGAATGACTGTATTAAACTACCATTGAGATCTCGGCACTCGGTGGCGTAATGAAGGTCGGAATTGATACACAATAACTGAAATGTGTTGAATGGCAATCCAAAAGCCGCGTTCCCGGCGCCGGCATTGAGATGGAGGTTAATGGTGCAAAACGTGTGCGCCTCACATTCCAGTCTGTTTAGGCTTCGTGTCTGAGCCTCTCTTCTGTTTGGCCAAACTGTTTTCTCTGAACATATCAGGGTAGATGGGGGTTATGATGTTTGCTAGATTTGTATTTACTCCCCACTGTTGTAGAGATCTCAAAGCGCTGACCCAGGATAAAAGCAATCTGCCTGACATTTGATTGAGGATTATTTATGAATTATGCAGCTTAACTGTGGTGCATTGGGAAGAAGGAAAGATTTAGGAATGAGTTCTTATCACTTCTTGTCAGTTTTTCAGACATGTGCGCTGAGTTAACACATCACTATCATTTTTCTCTCCTAATCTCGAGCTAAAAAAGAAATGTTCAGAATCTCTGCAGCCTCGCTCGTAGCCTTGTTCATCATGATTTCTGTAGACTCCTGAAGGTCCTGTCACAGTAGAGAAAGATTGTGAAAGGATTTTTTGTGTTTTTGAGTTTGGGATCAACTAAGAAAATACCCTGAAATAGCAGTTTGTGTCAAATAGAGCTGCAGTTGTCAATGTTAAATTAGTCGTCAACTATTTTGATAATCAATTAATCGGTTTGAGTATTGTTTTAAGAAAGATTTCAGCTTCTTAAATGTCAATATTTTCTGGTTTCTTTACTCCTCTATGACAGTGAACTGAACATCTTTGAGTTGAGACATTTTATATACCAAACAACAATAATCGACAGATTAATCAACAGTGAAAATAATCGTTAGTTGCACCCTTAGTGTCAGATCTAATGCAATGCAATGGCACTGTAATACACCATATCCTAATGAAGCTCATGTTTTTGTTGTCACCGTGTCAGGTTTTTATTCAGCTGCAGCTGTCGTGTTGTTGTCGACTGTATTATATTGAAAGGTGTTGCTAATGTTTTGTTCACCCCACGAGAAGGTCAGAGGGTTTTTTTCTATTCAGGTCTATTTCAGGAAATCATGAATTGTGCAAGTGTACCCAAAGAACTGCTGTAAGAAATCTGGTGAGAGAATCCACCGATCCCTGAACCCGTTTTCGAATTAATGTCAAAAGAAGTTGAAAGCAGAGTAGAAGTGTACACATAAATAGCAGCGATGACGATGTGGAGACCATCTTTAGCTTTACCTCTACCTCTTTTGTTGTTTAACAGACGATCACATGCAGTTTAGATTTGCTTTATCACCCTCTATTCGTCCTTTTTGGGGTGCTGGTGAAGAATCTCTGTCTGTATTGAGAGTGTGAGAAGGAAAAAGTCACTTCATACTAAGTCAAGTTTTGTATCCGGGACACAAATGGGAGTATTGCATGTCAGGGAAAAAAAGGAAGAAATGCAGAAAAAATGTTCACTCTGTAAATTTAGCTTCTCTCTTTTGAAGACTCATTCCTCACATTTTTCTTTTCCTCTGTTCGGAAGGACCTAAGACATCACATCCTTTTTGTACATCCTTCTAACGCCTGTTGGCAACAACAGTTTTGACCGAACTGGGGTGTCTCCCTAAATACTTTTTGAGGCAGCTATTTGGCTTCCCATTGTTACAGTACGTCCTTTTGTCCTCCAGTGCAGGTTGGGCAAAAACGATAGCACTGTCTCATATGCATAATGTGAGATTTATGCATTGTCATGGCAATTGTGATTTATTTATTTGGCTGGTTGTGTAACAGGGACGTTTTAATAATAAAATCCAACCTGCAGGCCTCACCTGTCCATATAGTCCATAAGAAATGTGAACTAGGACACTTTTAGCTGCAGTTCGGATATCGCCAAACATTTATACTTCCTAATTCTTTGTCTTCATGGCAGGAAAGTAAACAATGTTCTCTGTAAAACAGCTCTCTCCTGCAGTTACATTTTGTCCATTTTCTATGTGTATGCTTCATAACTAGTATGGTTTTCTTACAACAAGATGATGTCTGCCAAAGGGATAAGACAGATCCATTACCTCACAAGGCTGTTTCCCTTATACCAGACAAAACTGAAAACAAACTGAATGGTTAATGGTTTGATCACCACATTGTCTATTAAAAAAGTTAATAATAGATTAAATAACTGGGCGAGAGAGAGATTTTTGCAGTGCATTGACCGGCAGTCCTGTTGCATACACCGTTGGTCCTGCAAAAACATTCAGGACCACGGTGTAAATATTCAGTTCATGTCACATTGTGATTCGAGTCCTTCTGTTGGGAGGTTGTAATGAAGCCATTAAATCAAGGAACGCTCTGTCTCAACCTTAAACCTGCATGAGCCAGCCTTAATGGTTTTCAACTGCCAATCAGTGCTGTGGCATATTCTACCACCCTCCGTAAATGAATTCAAATCCTCCCTCCTCATACTCGCAGAGCCGCCCGATGACACGCAGCCTGCCTGGAAATAGATGTCCTCCGGAGAAGCACTGAAGTGATTCCTGCAGGTTATTTAAAAGGAAAAGTGCCATGGGACTGTCAGATCACGGCCATAAAGAGGGTTTTAAAGGGTTTCCCCCACTAGGGCTTATGAATTACATGGTAAGGGGTTGGTCTCCTAATGCATTTAGCATGGAGAGACAGAGAATAAAACAAGGCCCGTTGGAAGAAAAAACACTGCCAAAAGACACATAATGAATTGACATTTAAGACAGTTATGCTGTAATTGGTGAGGTACAGTATATGCAAATGACACAAAGTCAGGCATTTTTCCAAAGTATGTTGCCGCTGTAGACGAGGGCTCCATCTTAATGCGTTTATACGTCCACTGTCTAGTCTAGTCAAGTTGAGCCAACTTCAGAATCACAGATTTGTCTCAGAAAGTTTTACAGTGTGAACATAAGAAACCTTCTATCCTTGTAACCTCCATTTGAATAGGGACAAAAATGTACTCAAAAAATAGGAGAAACCTTAGGAAGAGGAAGAGAACACGGATCCCTCAGACACACAATAGATGTCATATACACAGAGTAGTCAGAAGTAGGAGTCGCAGTGACAAGGAAACAAGGAACAGGACAATGCACTTAAAGAAATAAAGAAAAAAAACAGTTCAGTTGCACGTCGTAAAACCAAAACAATATGCAGTTTTCAAAGAAAACACTTTGTCACCGTAGAAAAAAGCACAAATGTAAATGATAACATTACTTTGGTTTCGGGGTCCTGCAACCAAGCAGGTCCTCTCATATACAAGTAGTCATGTGGTCCATTATTAATACAAGATATTTATTATATCCCTCGAAGGCCCATCTCATTTCCAGTTTATATTGTTTCTTAGTGGTGCACACACCATTACCAAACAAATCATCAATTATTCAAGCAAATTGCTACACGGTGAACACGGGGCCTTTGGGACCCCTGAGGTTATAGGGGCCCCGGGCCAGTAGATAATCCATCCTTGAATAGTAGAATCACAATATGGAGAAATGGAGTAATAATATTATGCAAATACACTACCTACAGTACATAACAGAACAACATGGGGTCAGAACATATATTAATATAATACATAATATTAAGTGTAAGAGAGTTTCAGGTTTGTGTTCAGACCTCACAGAATGATACAGAACTGAAACATGTTTGGATTTATTTTCCATTACCATCTAAACGTCTGCTGAACGGAGTGATATCGTTTAAGACCTCCAAATGACAACAAAGTGAACAATGCTACATTAAGTGCCGCAATAATTAACTCTTGTAAACAACTTGAGTCACTCAGAGGAGTACAAAAACCTCTTTTCATTTGGTTTGTAACTGCCATGCTGCTGCTCTGTTTCAGCTTGTCAACAGCAGTGCCAAGTCCCCACTTGGGAATTGCCCAAGTCAGCCCTGTTACCTTTGCTAAATTCGGTGCGAGATGTAACAAGAGAAAAATGCTCCATCAATCACGTTGCAGATGCAGACAGAGAAGAGAGAGGGAGGGGGGGTTCAGAGGAAGAGAAATAAACCAGTGGAAGCTCTGCCAACAACCATTTCCTGGATGAGATGATGGGAAAACTTCGCCGTACTCTCTGGGGACATCATTTGTGAACGCACCGGCGTCCTCCAGAGCCCAAAGTTTTAGAGCGGAACCCAGGCACTTGGTCGGGGTGTTTTGAGCGTTTTCTAAAGTGAAATCCTCCTTTGCCTCTGTTGCCTGCTCCATCAGATAAAGTCTGCCTGCGGAGGCTTAAGTGTGTCAATGAACGGCGGGAGGATCAATGATAAGTGCAGCTTACCTCCTCAACTGCTCCGCACCAGCCAAATAGAGATTAAACCATTTCAACCTAATAGCACATGTCAGTCAAAAGTCACACTTGAATACTTCTTCCCGGCCCCCGCCCCCACTTCGCAACCCCCCATTTTCTAATCACACTGGCTGGAAAGATGCCGCAGTTTACAACGAAATGCAGAGTGGCTACCAGACCGTTTTTTTTTTTTACAATGGAGACCCCTTTGTACCGCATCTGAGCCGAACCGAAGAACGTATATTGCTAAGAAGTGAAAGTCAATTGGACGTTCCATTGCAATGTCAGCGCCCAGCAGCAGAGCTACGCCTCCGCCATTTCGGACTGAAAGCCGGACGCCAGTAAAATGTTCACCTACAAAGTGCCTTACAAAAGTAAAACAACATTATTTCTATTCTATTGTCATAATTTGAATGTCTCTACCAAACCGTCCTGTGTTGAACAATGAAAATATTATAAATATGCATACTATTATGACTATTTACTTACTTACTTATTTATTCATTAAACTATTTTGCCTGGCCGCTTCCCAGAGGAGTATAAAGTGAGCGATGGACATAAATGGAAGTTAGAAAAATCAAGCACACAGATTTTGAGAGCAATCTCAAACTTTTTCATGTCAAGGACCTCCAAAATCAAAGTCAATGCCCAATAGACCACAGACCATGGCTGTATAAGAGGTGACCTGTGCTTTTGCCCTGCGTGTTAGTAAATATCCTTCAACTACATTAAATTCTGTTGATGTTATGCTACTAGCGCTACTAGCTACTAGTCGATAGCCGGTTGTTTGGGAACAGAGACGTTAATACATCCACCACGGTATACAGGCTTACAGCATACAGCTCACGGGTCTATTATGAGATAATAAAAGTGATTATATACAGCCAATATATTCATTATTACAGCCGCATACAGCTAGCAGGAAGCTGGCAGTACCGGATATGTCATATGAGCGGCAGGGCGGTGCAGTCCCGTGGGTCTGTGGATTCGACTATTAGTGAATTTTACAACTTTTAGTACATAAAGATTTAAATGAGGGCTGTTTAAATGTTTGTACTTGGAAGTTGATTTACCTCCAAAAAAATGATCCTCTGATGATTTACAGACGTCTCTTTATACATCCATGGCTATGGACTCATTGGCGTTCTCAGTCCAAAATGGCGAACCGCAGCGCCATCTAGCAGCTATTGTCAAAACAGCAGTTGAGTTTCGCCTCTTTGCTTCTACACTCTTTGCCTGAACTGAGATCTGTAATTGTGTCAGCCTTTTCTCTGAATCCTCAACTAAGACTCACTTTGAAGGTTACCATTTGTAATGCATTCAAAAACACTCATTACAAACATGCATGTGCACACACACTCACAGATCAAAAGCCTCGAGGTCTATTATTGCATAAAATACAGCTCTACTTCTAAACGCAGAGCTTTTGTAAATGGTACTCATTTCTTGCTCTAATCACTGTTGTGGATATTGCTAAATTGCCACTGTTCCAGGGAATTACGGGACCGAACCTCACAACCGTGACTTTGATTTGTTGTTCAGCCGTCTCAGATGTGAATACACCCTGTGGTCTGTAAATGAGAGTGTCTGTTGTTCCACCAGCATCCCTTATTTAGACATCACAGCACTCATTAGGTGGATCAAGCTGATATCAAAGTCAGAACACAGATGTCGATGTTTCGGAGGAGGCTGGGACTGTCGCAGTGTCTCTTTAATGATACGTCTGCCGTCTATTCAACCCGATTGTTATTTCACTGCCATTTCTCCAGCGACTTGTCGGTTGACCTCTCCTGCCATGTGATTCTTTCGGCTTTAATGTTTTCATCACTGTCCTCTTTTATTTGATGTTTGGGCAAAATGAATCCAATAGATTATTGTTTTTGCTGTGTGGAAAGACGCATTATGATGTATTATAAATGTGTTTAGAGGAGAAAGCACTACTCTCATGACAGTTGGATAGTTGTTGGCGTGTGTAGCATTCTCAAAAGCCTTAAAGCCAGCCAGAACCGAGGCACATTTAGGGACCTTTTTCTTACTTGTCTGTCTTGTTAGCATTTTCACAAAACACCTGAATAATAATGATGTCAACTGATTTGTGAAATTTTTTAAGCAGTACATACATGCCACCCTTAGTTACTGTTGCTAAGCCTGTCAAGCTTTCCATTCTCGCACACGTCACATGTAATGTGTAGTTTTTGTGTAATCTTTTGAAACAATGAGTCTTCACAGAGTAAAACAAAAGCAGGCTTTTCATTTCTAGCCAGTGGTTGCTAAAATGAAAACTGTTGCTAGCAGAATTTTTTTCAGCTGTAGCTAGCTGGCTAATGAAGTACAAGTTAGCTAGTTGTTTGAAAATGCCGTCTATGGCTTTTTGATGTTTCCAGCAACCTTGTTTTAAAATGAGAATGTTGGAAATGTGTCTTTAATAATGAACTTGATGGGTGCATGCATATTATTGTGCCAAAAGACTGAGGCTAAAGCTAACATATCCCAGGCAAAATGTCAACATCCTCACCAGTTGATCCAAGTAGATGGCATAAAGAAAAAACATCCCGTTTGCCCGAAAAGGCATATGAATGCCACGATAATGTGCAAGGCATTTAGCGTGTAATAATCACGCCTTTCTTGCTTTTGGCATGTCACTTGTACGCCATTCAATGTAAACGCATCTGTATAAATATGCCATGCTCAGAACTAGAGAGGTAGAATAAAAAGCGAGAAAGAGTACTTATGGCGGACAGGTGGAGAAGTTTATGGATCCAATGTTTTGTGACGTTTGTGACGTGTTTTCCATAGTTGTCATATTGTTTCTGTACGTATTTTACTTAGTTTACGTACTTATTTTAAGCCCAACCGTGACGTTTTTCCTAATCCTAACTAAGTGGTTTTGTTGCCTAAACTGCAGACGTTACCAGAGTTTTGTTGCGTGGCGTACAAATGATGAGCAAAAAGCCTAAAATGTGTCCTCGCGACATGTGGAATGTCCTTGTAATGTCGTGCTATTGATACGCCTGTGAGACCGTTGAGGAAAAAAATATTGTTCTTGTATTGCAGTGTAGAGCTTGTTAGTCCAAGTATTATAAGTACAATAATGAAAAATGTGAGATGAGACTGTTATTTTGCTTTATTCTGATCCTGTTATGATTAAAAAATATGCTTTTTCACCAATGTGCTCAGCAAACGTAAGGCTAGCTTACTGAAGGTATGGCCTACATTTAGTACATTCAGTCCATTCCTTACACTTATGCCACTTATACCCACCCCACCCCCCACACACAGTTTAAAAGCTGTCATTAAAGCCCTTTATGCACGCTGCTTCAGCATGTGGAGAAATCCAAAGCTTGACAGGCCAGCCATGCCTGGTTACGGTTGCTAAGCTATGATTGGATCATCACTGCTTGGGGGAGGGGTTTAGCGAACGGTTAATGAAGGATTTGTAATAATCATTTTGTGTTTTTCACAACATATTACAGATTTAATCAAATTTTAATCAGGATCAAAAAAAAAATATGAATAACTTAGATTTTCTCTAGTGTTAGTCTATTTATTAAAATATTTGTCAGTCAATTTGGGAGTGATGGCAGGTTCCCATCCTCTGTTTTGGCTTTTTGTTTTTACCTTTTTGTTTCTTTGTAGATCCCGAATTGTCCCTTTATAACTCACAGGAGATACCAGATAAATGCTCTGTAAGATGGACATTTTTCTGCAATGCAGCAGTTTAGAGGAGACGCATAAACAAAGAGATGATGTGTCCCCCACAGAGACAGCTCCTCTGATAGGTGGTGACATGATGCCTCTCACTTATTGTCTTTTGTTTTCTTTTGAAGGAAGATTAAAGAATCTCTTATGCCATTTGATATTTCAGTGGGCTGGTAGTACTATTGAACGGCATTGTGCAGGCTTTATGTGGTGGGTGTTGGGAATTCATTCAAATACAGCTTATCAAAGTCCATAAGGGACTGAGCCAGCCAGCAGACTGCATCCAGAGGTTTATGGGTAATAATCAGTAACTTGCCCAGGCAGACGCTCGGCTTCTCTATTTATTTTTTCTTCCATATCTGCCTTCATTGCAATGCACCACCAGTATGATGTTGTCGCAGCCAGTGTGTGGACTTTGTCATGTTTATGGTGATGTTCATGATAGGAATCTTTTCTCTTCCAGGTTTACACCAGATATGGGAAATGCTACACTTTTAATGGCAACAGGACGACATCCAGGAAAAGCAAGCAGGGCGGAATGGGAAATGGGCTGGAGATCATGTTGGATATCCAGCAGGATGAGTATCTGCCCATCTGGAGAGAGACAAGTAAGCCTCAAAACTATTTGTCCAATGTAATCCCATCATATGCCACAGCGTGAGATACCTCTGCTGGGCTTTAAAATAACCTGCAAACATTTCCTCTGGGTCACGTACTGTAAATAATGCATTTTTTGATTGCATCCCTGCAACCTGGAAAATATGATCTGTAAGAGGAAATTCCTGAACACAATACACTACCTCAGATTTGTGTTTGCATTGTAGTTGTCACATAATATTAATCCCTACTGGCGTGTTTTTCAAACATGACTGAAATATGGTTTTCAGTTAGCTGTCAGATGAGGCAGCCGTCTGAAATTCCCTTGAACTATCTCTTTGCAATCCTCCGTGCTCTGTTTCATCCTGAAGATGAGACGTCCCTGGAGGCCGGCATCCGAGTTCAGATCCACAGTCAGGACGAGCCTCCCTACATCCACCAGCTGGGCTTCGGCGTCTCTCCGGGCTTCCAGACCTTTGTTTCATGTCAGGAGCAGAGGGTAGGTCTTCTTCATCACAGCCCACCGTCGCCGCCTCCCTACCCCCCCACCAGATTACTCTTCTCTCTGTGCAACCGTTCGCCCCGTGGTGGTTCAGACTGGGGTCTAATAAATCTCTGTGTGCTTAGCTGACCTACCTGCCCCAGCCCTGGGGGAACTGCCGCTCCACCAGCAAAGAGAAGTTCCCGGGATACGACACATACAGCATCAGCGCCTGTCGCCTGCTCTGCGAGACCAACGAGGTCCTGCGAGTTTGCAGCTGCAGGATGGTGCACATGCCCGGTAAGATCAACCCTCACTTCACATTTACACAGAGCCCTGCAGGTGGCATAGGGGGACGGGGGATTACAAATGTACTAGGGCTGTCAATCTATTAAAATATTTAATCTTGATTAATCACACATTTTGTTTTTAAAATGTGCCTTAAATGGAGATTTGTCAAGTATTTAATACTCTTATCAACATGGGAATGGGAAAATATGCTTGGTTTATGCAAATGTATGTACATATTTATTATTGGAAATCAATTAACAACACAAAACAATGACACATAATGTCCAGAAACCCTCACAGGTACTGCAGTTAGCATAAAATAAAATGCTCAAATCATAACATGGCAAACTGCAGCCCAACAGGCAACAACAGCTGTCAGTGTGTCAGTGTGCTGACTTGACTATGACTTGCCCCAAACTGCATGTGATTATCATAAAGTGGGCATGTCTGTAAAGGGGAGACTCGTGGGTACCCATAGAACCCATTTACATTCACACATCTTGAGGTCAGAGGTCAAAGGGACCCCTTTGAAAATGGCCATGACAGTTTTTTGCCTCAATAAAACGCGCAACTTTGGAGCGTTATTTAGCCTCCTTTGCAATACAACCTAAAAATCACATGTTGCGTTAATGCGTGTAAGTATTTGGTGGTGTTAAAATAAATTTGCGTTAACACATAAGCCCTAAAATGCACACATATTAGTAACTCATGCTTTCAAGTTATTGTTACAGCAGGACCTGAGAATGAAAAAAACTGATAACTAAACTAAGAACAAAATGTATGTGTGGTTATAACTTAGAAACACACCAACACAAATTTTCGTGTTATGCGGCAACTTCAAGGTCATGACATCATACTGTATAAAGTATCACAACTCACATTGGGAACAATCAAGTGTTTCCCTCTGTTTTTCAAATTGTTTGGTCTAGCGTGATTGAAAAAGCAGCCAGTCCCGTGTTTGCAGATGACCCATTGTGCAAAACAAGTCATCATTTTTTTACCCACTTGAATAATTCCAGCATAGATATAATTTGGGCTGCCACATGCCTGACCTTGATGCTTGATAGCTGGAGTGGGATGCCCTTCAGTGGTGCCGGTTGCTCTCTGGACAGACTGCATGAAAGTCTCAATGAGTTTTGGATCCATTTGTTCCCACATCTCAGCTGCGTTCCTGTGACGCTGCTCATTAGTTATTTTGATTGATTATTTTTAGCAGTCCTGGTTGTTCTGGTGTTTAGTTTCCACTGGTAGATGGTTTGCAAACAGCTCTTATTAATTTAGCATTGACGTACACAATGAGAGATCGCCTCGAACGCACAATCAATTTAACATGTCTCCTGATTACAAAGATGTAGCACAGAGCAAATCATGATGTTTCATGATTCATACAGAGTGGTTTCTTATTTTTGTAATCAGAGAGTGTCGTACTGTAAAGGACAGAGGATGTCGCATCCTGCACAGATTTTAAAGCGAGTCAAATTTGTGATTTTGGGCTTGACTTCATCATTATTAACACAAATTTAACATAAAAAACACTGTTTTGGGGGCCAGTGTATTGTAAGCAATTATTATAGTGTTTGATATCTATAAAAAGATTTAAAAAAATAACTAGGCAAATGATTGACACAATAATGCGCAAGGCATTTAGCATGCAATAAGAATGCCGTTCTTGCTTTTGGCGTGTAATTTGTTCGCAATGTAGTCTGTACTGACTGCAATGCAAACACATCCACGTAAATATGCTACGCACAGACCTAATGACATAGAATAAAAAGCATGAAAGACTTCTTATGGTGGGTGGGTCCAACAAACACAGGACTTTTAACCTCGAGACCGGTGTTTTGCTTGTTTTGTAAGTTAAGTTAATGACATTTATGACGTGTTTTCCGTACTTATGTCACATTGTTTCCATAGGTATTTTACTTAGCTTACCTACTTACTTAAAGCCCAACCATGATGATTTTCCTGCAGACTTTACCGTAGTTTTGTTGCGTGGCGTAGGAATGACATGCGAAAAGCGCCGTACAAAAGACACGCATCATTCATACGCTTCCCATGAGATCGGGGTTGGCTAATATGAGCAGAGCAGAATGATAATCAAACACACAGATACAGCACATTCTGCAGAAGACAAAGTTGTGTGTACTTGTAGATACACGTCACTGTAGTTCCACCCTTGACACAGTTTCTCTGCTCAGCTTTGTTGCAGATGTGAGTACAACAAACATGAAGCAAGATGTTTGGACTTTATTGAGCGTGTGCGTCATCACGGCCAGGCGGCAGGAGCTGAGTCACAGAATGCAAACTGTTGTTGGCTGACGTGTGATAATTGGCCAACTCTGGGCATGTTTGAGGTGGTCGCAATTAAAGGAAGGAAACTAACAATGTATGCAGGAATCGCTTTGGCTTCAAGATTCACACAGTGCGGCTGACATTTGTGGGTCTCGTTTAGCTCTATTGATGTGAATAAACAACACAGTATGAGGTAGAAATAAGTTTTAATACTAATTTAACCCCATACTGCTGTAACTGAACTGATGCATTATGGAGTTTTTGACAAAGGGAAGCTCTTCACCAGGCTTTAGGATATAAACACCGTGGTTCTCAGGTTACACATTTACATATCAGTCACACATTTCAAACTTCCTTTCGCAGGCTGTAATGGCCGCAGCAAAGTGGTGGTCTGACCTGCAGAGAGAAATCGCAGCTAATCATTTGATCTCACCAGGATGTGGAGCGGACACGTTTCTAATCAGTTTGTGTGCTCTGCAGGGTGTCGGTACCTCGCTACCAGAGCGTGATTGTGTTGCAGTAAGCTGCTATGAGCTCATGATTTTGGGGAAACTAGCTAAGATGGCTGTTGACTTCCGTATCTAACTGGTAACTGCATGGAAACATCCTACTGCTTTCACTTTACTTATCCCTGTTTGTTTTAGTCTCACACACCTACAAACCCCATCTTATGCCCAGGGAGTCAGATTCAAAACCTATAATTTAAGTTAATATTTTAAAGCTTTATCAGGATAATCCCGTTGAGATTTTGAATCTCTTTTACAAGGGGGTCCTGGTCAAGACGGCAGCTTAAAAGTTTCATACAAACACCACAAAAAAACACAAATAACAGACTTAAAAACAGCAAAAACTTTAAAACAACATAATTTCACATAAAAGAGCAGCCGCTGTCATTCCCAGGGCTTCAAATACTGACGCTGTGTCACAGCTGACGGCGTTCAATACCGCTGTACAAGGCACCCTTTAGCGTCAGTATGTGACGCACCAGGCTTTCCATTAACTACAATGTAAACCCATCCGCGGCAACAGTAAACGTTCAGGGAAAATGCTGTAGAGACGTAGTTTAAAAGCAAAAGAGACACACAGGCCGAGTGGGAGGGGAGGTGGATGTGTCCAACAAACACCAGGCTTTCATCCAGGAGACCGCTGTTCGTATCCCATACGTTACATTCACAACGTCAAACGAAGTAGTTTTAAGTCCAACCATGTTGTTTTTTCCTAAACCTAATTAAGTGGTTTTGTTTATTTCACAACATTAAGCACATGTGTACTGCAACTAAAAAGTGATGCCGAGGGGTCTGACACAAGCCTCCAGGAAGAGCGTCGGGCTTTGAAGCAAATTTTGTAGTGGCCAAACGGCGGTATTACAACGTCCGTGTCCGTCACGTGATGCCATTGGCCCAAAAAGACTTTTCCCATAGACTTAAATTGGGAAAGATTACGTCCTTAAAGGTCCTAAAAGTTGTAAAATGTACTAATAGCTGAATCCAGAATTATTTCCCTTCCTCCATTCATGTGAATGAGACCCAGACTGAGGCTGGGAGGCAGGGTTAAAGGAAACGCTGCTGCTACTACCTCCTCTATGGGCCCAATGGATGCAGAAGATCGCCGGATAATCCGGGTACTTTATCACTCAGCAGTCGAGCGATTTTGGCTTCATGCGCTCACGAGTTGGGACGAGAACGTGTTGAAAAGAGACAACAGACTTAAAACAAACAGCAAGTTACATCAACCAGATCTTTTTCATTCAGAGCCAGAACATTCAGTCCTCCATCTCACCGATCAATCGCAGGTAAGAAAAGGACTATTGAGTAGGAAACTTTTGAATTGATGGATAGTGAGAGCTGTTTACAGAGCGGCAGAACCACTTTGCTTCCCGTGATGATGTATTACATGAGATATGATATTTATTATATCAGATGTAATGAATGTGGAAGCTTCTCCAGGCCATTTGCCCAGTCCGGATTTAGAAGAGGGCTTCTGTCAGGTAGCAGGAAGAACACATTAGTTCACTGCACTTATCAATACTGGATCAAATCTATCGTTGCATATTAAGTTGGCTGAAACTCCTTCATAAGATTTCAGAGAGCGATTGATTCCAAAGCTCACCAAGGGACCAACTTGTGAATTGAAAATCTTTTTACAGCCTCGATGCAACAACACAGAACTGTATCACAGAAACGCAGGAGCTCTCACACAATTTACAGTATCCATATTTTTACTCCGACAGCGGTTTACAGTTTGTTGCCCCAATGTTGTGTTGCTCATATTTTCATTCTCTTTATTGGTTTGCTTTTCAGAGAACGGCACAATGTTTGTAATCCATTTCTTTCTCATATTCACTTACATAATCCGGCAGCAACTGTTTACAGTCTACTTAACATGCCAGCAAATTGTCATCAGCATGTGTTTACATAATTCCACATTAGTTTACAGTCTGTTGCTTCTAGTTTTTCAGTCTTTTGTACTAGTTTAATTGTCTTTTTAAGGTTTGTGCGTTCATATTTCTTGTCCTTTTAAGACACTGAATTATCTTGTTGTTTATGTTGTTTTCTTTATGTGGCCTCCACCAAGTAGATCATGTGTTTGGCGACACATTTATGCATCTGTGATTGTTAGCAGGACAAAAACAACTTCACAGATTCCTAGAATTTGGCTGGACACGTGATGAGTGAGTTTTTTTAAGTGGCTATTTATAAAGCATCTTATATATTTTTTGCTCATGACTCCTGAACTGCAAGGTGTAGAAGCAAAACTGTGTTTTCCTGGATTCTTTGGTTCAAGATTAATATTTTAGTATTTCGTCCTATTTCTATATTTGGATGTCCACCCAAAAAAAAAAAAAAAAGGCTTTTAAGTCGTTCTTGTTCTGGACGGCAGAGACGGCAGAGACACCACAGCTTTTGCTTCCACACTCAACATTTAAAAAAAATGGAATACACAAGATGATTTAAAGTTGTTCTTTTTCATCAATCAATAATGTTTAAAGGAACAGTGTGTAACATTTCAGGGGATCTATTAGCAGAAATGTAATATAATATTAATAATTATATTTTCATTCGTGTATAATTGCCTGAAACTAAAACTCGTGTTTTCGTTAGCTTAGAATGATTCCTTCGTATCTACGTAGGGAGCGGGTCCTCTTTCACCATGTTTCTACAGTGGCCCAGAACAGACAAACCATATACCAGCTCTAGAGAGATACCTTCGTGTTTTTACGTCACCTGAAGGCCACCGTAGTTCTCTGACACGCTTGTGAAACTGCGGTAAGCCGCGGAATGCAAAACCGTGGTACCGCCAGCCGCCGTCTGACTTCCGTTGCTCCTAAAGTCCCCGACACACCAAGCTTGCGGTCGGCCGTCGGATAGTTTGGGGCCATCGTGAGCGTCCATCAGCCTGGTTTTTGTGGTGTGCCCCGCACCGTTGGCTCTAGCCTGCTCGCATTGGAGGTTTTTTCGGCCGATTCAGCATGTTGAATCGGTGGGGAAGACCGTCGGTGAGAGAAATCACTCTGATTGGCTGTTCAGCTTAAACGAGTCAGTGCACGAGAAGAGAAACGGAAATGAGGAAAGCGAGCAAATGAGTAAAGTCAAGAGGAAAAACACTGAAGGCTCTTCTCATTTTTCATCTTCATCTCATCTGATCATTTCAATAAAGGCCATCTGGAATGAAGCCAGAGTACAGTCAAGGCCTGTGACTCTAGACACCTGAGTGCAAAACCGTGGTACCGCCAGCCACATTCTGCTCCTAAAGTAATGTTATTATGGTACGGATGGCCTCTGAACAAGGTGAACGGCGTACCACAGTTTTACACTTGGCGGCAGTCTTGGAAAGAAAGCAGTGAGCAGAGGGGTACTTGGTTGGTTGCAATCTGCAACCACACCACTAGATGCTGCCAAATCCTACACACTGTCCCTTTAATGATGGTTATTTCTACAACAGAACCAGCTGAAAGTATGAATAGACTCACTCCTCAGATCATCAGACATCATTTCATTGTGCCGTTATTAACATTTCTTAGTGATTGGGAAGGAGACTTGCACAAAAACATTAACCCTGAACATTTTACAGACACACCTCTGCCAATTAATTGTGCTGCTGATGAATACCTGTCATTAATGGTCTGGGCAATATGTTTGTCTGCGAGGAAATGACTCATTGATTGTTTTTTAAAGACTTTTTAAATATGCGTTATGGGTGAAGCCAGCATGCTCCATTTCTCAGCGCAATCGAGAGCAGACGTCCAAGGCGGCCCGGCGCTCCGCGGATGGAAGTTGTCCTCTGTGCGCCTGCCCTCATTCGAAGATGACTAATAAGCTGTGGAGTGTTGTTCACAGCCAGGACTCCTCATTGCAGCAGACACGGGTCACTGATCATTTTGTTTCTGATTGATCAGACTCATTTTCTGTTCTCCTCTCCAGGAACTGCAGCTATCTGCCCTCCCAGTAAAATCAACTGTGTTGACAAAGCACTCGGTAAGAAACAATCTTCCTTCATTTCTTTTCTCATTACAATGCATTCCCCCAAAGGGAAATGGAAACACACTCAGTAAATATGATAAGGATTTTTTTTTCTGTAATACAAATACCTGCAGGTAGACTTGATATTTTGAAATTACTTTTCCTCATTGTGATTTAGTCACTTTAGAGCTTGATGGCTGTGCTGGCTCCATTGTTGAACTGTTAATATTAAACCGACTCTCCATTTCTGCATATCTGACTGCACCCCCACCCTAAGCTCTGACTCCGACCTCTCTCTCCTCCTCCAACAAAGCTGCCTTGGTTTCAATGGCATCGCGGTTGCAGTAAAAAAAAAAAGACATTTTTCATGGTCATGGCAGACATATAAGTACAATTAACATTTCTCAGCCAAATAAGCCAGAAAATTTAATTATGTCTCTCTTTGCTGAATTCAAACCTTATTTAAAATTGAATGAAATCTTAGCTATATCTTACAGGAGCGGGCCATATTCATGTGGGTCATATTCCTGAATCAAATGAATACATTCACCCTCCATGAAAGGTAATAAATTAGATTATCATTTATATATTTATATTGTAAAGGTGTTTTGTTCCCATATCAGACAAAGGATATATGCCACTGTGCTCCTGCATACACATGAGAGTTATAAAATACATAAATCACCAATTTATAATTACTGCTCTCAGTGCTCCCTCTCTCTGTTTTTTTGTCTGGACTGAATGCATTAAGAATTTGAAAAGAGAGATTGGGGAAAGCTATTTACTCTCCTGTGTATGCAGTGCTGTTTCAGAGTTGAATATCTATTTGTTAATGTGTCAACAATTCATGCCTGCGAGTTAATTGGATGTTAAATCTAGGTAGGTATACAGAGCCGTTACAGTACTTCATCTTTTATTCTCCAAACAAATGCCGTAACTGAATTACTGTAAACACTGTTGCTACAGCTGTCTATTATATAATACGGTTATCATTTTGTTGATATACCCAGGTCTGTTAATATCATGTGGTCTGTTTCTAATATGGCGGTGAGTCTATAAGTCTATAAAATCTGACATGACCTGACATTTTGATGCATATTTGATGACTTTACAAACTGTTAATTCTGCATTCAAAAGGCTGTATTGAATTTGTTCATCCTCAAAATTACCCATACAACTGGGAGAAACACTAACTGCTGGTAATTTTCTGGGCATGAAAGTAATATAATTTAATGATGCTGAGTGCTGACTGCTGCTTCTCAATAAAAAATATATTTTAGCCTTCCAAAACTCTCATTACTGTATTGAAAAAGCCACACAGCGAGACGGCTTAATCATCTCAGCTGGTGTATATATTTTTCTTAAACTACATCAGCACGCAATTGTATTATTTGTACTTGCACCACCATGGCCACTTACTAAAGGGAACAGAGTATTTTTAAATTGTCATTGTGTGGTAACGTAACATGTCCCATAAGTGCTGTTGACTGGAAATGTAATTGAAGTGTCCCATGGAAGCCTGCCAACCAATCAGAAACATAGGTCATTTCAGTGGTCATATAATAAAGTATATTAAAGATGACCTACTATGCTTATTTTCAGGACACTTTTATTTTGGGTTTCTACTTGAACATACTTTAATGTTCAAAAAACACTTTATTTTTCTCATACCGGCTTTGCTGCAGCACCTACGCAGGTATTATGCAAATGTGTTACTTGGTGACATCACCACTTTACAATAGAAAAGGCGGGACTTCAATCAAGGCGTTTCAGGCAGTTCAGGAGCAGTGTTTTTGAGGGGGAGAGTAACTCCCTTTGGCATGGACTTTGGGCTTTGTAACTTTGCAGACCTTTTACATGCACAAAAAAATTATATAACACACTAAAGGAAAGGGGAAAAGCACTAAAGCATAATAGGTCCCCTTTAACATGCAACTTTAAAGCTGCACCAATCTATACACCACAGTTTCAAAGACCTGTTTTTGTCTTTTTTAGGGGAGGGCAGGGCATCTTTAGGGGGAGATAGCAGGTCAACCATATATGTCACATTGAAGTGGTGTACATCATCTGAAAGCTGGGAACCTGAAGATTAATTTGAGATGCAGCTCAGCACTGTGTGTCCAATTATTCTAGTCATAAATAGTGGTATTGATAAACCCGCTGAACACTAGCATCAAACGGGGACTGCCTAATTATTATGCAGAATGACATCATCGTACCTTCCCGTCTCGTTGCCTTGAATGCCTTCGTTGGTTGGTTAGGTTTAAGCATTAGGAGTGAGATTAGTTGGGTAAGAATATCAGCCAACCAGAGGCGGGTAAAAAAAAAAAAGCTGCAACCAGGAAGATCCGATGACATCATTCTGCGTAATAATTAGCCATGTGCTTCTGTTCGGGATAGCGGGCAGTCAGGATATTTTTCGGCTATTGGGATTGGTATATTAGGATTTGATCGTAAAAATGGCAAAGCACCCATTAAAGCACACAGACAAAGTTAGCAACTAGCTAGTGAACCTATTGGAGCATTTAGCAGCTAAAGAGAGAGTTGGTGGAGACCAAAACAGAGCTAAAAGACCAGGTGTTCAGAAACACAGCTCCAAATTAATGCTAATACTACTAAAAACTTGAAATGGTGATAATATGTAAATATTGTGTTTACAGCGTGCTCCGCTGCACCCAAGGGGTAAAAAAAAACACTACTATTCTTATAAGACTCCCTTCCTTCACACTTTTTCCTCCGTGGCAGATTGTTTTTCCCTTTAGATTCAGTGTGGTATCTTGTATGTTTCTCTGGCAGAGTGAGTGCCACCAAATCATCACAGAAACTGACCCAGTCTGTAGCTGTTAAACTACTGTTTCCATTGTGTTGCAGCACAGCTACAGAAGAACAGTGGGGATACCTGTCCATGCGAGACGCCCTGTAATCTCACCCGCTACGGTAAAGAGCTCTCCATGGTCAAAATCCCCAGCAAGGGCTCTGCTCGCTATCTCTCCAGGAAATACGACAAGTCAGAGGACTACATCAGGTACAACAGGAGCGTTCAACAAGACTAAGCTCACGTATGGGTGGTGATGTGGTGCTCAATAAAAAGGGCCATAAACTATGACCTCCAGTCTGTGATAACAAACACACAACCATAAATATAAAGGAAAATCCATTATACTTTCATACAGGCATC
>CAKAOH010041158.1:42538-127257 GCA_916701665.1 Sebastiscus tertius | reverse complement strand
ATGCAAATGAAGCATTATCTTTGGTGTTAGTAAGTGCTACTGAAGTGGAGATTTCTGGTTCAGAGTCTGAGAAAAACCTAATTTTGTCTTACTAACATTAAGACAATTGTTTTTTGTGAAATTTTATGTTTAAATATGCAAATGAGGCATTATCCAATGCTAACTTTTGGTGAATTTAGGAGAAGTCGACAGACGCAAATAGGCAAAATGTAGTAAAATAAACACCTAAATGTGTGTTTTGGATCCTTTCCACTAGTCTGAAAGAAAACGGAAACAAAATAGCCCAAAAACTCAAAATTGACCAGTACAGTATACAGTCATCCATATTTCAAGACAGAAGACAGAAAACACTTTCCATGATTTATATCACACTAAAATCACAGTTTACCATGGAGTTGCAGGTCAGGCTGGACTGCAGCTTGAAGACTTTGTGAAGACCAACGGACTCGGCCTGAGCGAGTTTCTCCTCAGACATGCGAACCACGAACTTCACTGTGGTATCTGTGTGGTATTCCTTATAATCATTGATGAGAGCTGGTGTTTTGTCACTGCCCTGCAGCATCGGCTCCAGCACAGACTCCTTATACGCCTGCACACAACAGGGAAGAAACAAAGTTAAGATTTATTTTGTTGTTACTATCATTAAATATTCCAGTTCTTCATATGGAGACTAATTAACTTCTATCTCAGGTGAAAAAAAAATCAAATATGAGATATCCTTGAGAAAAGAAGCTGAATCGTACCTGTGTCCATGTCCGAACAGGAAGCTCTGTGATCTCGATGGTGTTTCTGTCAATGACCGACACCTCTCCACTGACCAGGTACTGGTTCTGACCCAGTTCATGGATCACCCCTTTGAAGTTTTTGTAGCTGGGAAGCTGTTTGGGGACACAAATTACAGATATACTGAGAGAATGGTCTAATGTTTCATCGTAACAAAGATTTAGTCTGCTGTCTGCTTGAAAATGAATTGTACCGTTAGGTCAAGCTGAACGAGGAATAATTCAACAACAACTGTATTGATGGCAAAGAACTTATTTAGGTTTTTGAAGTGAAATGACATCATCACTCATTTCAACTTCATGAATCAGCCATTCCTCGTCCGTAGAGGCGCTTTTAAAGCGGTTGACAGAAATAAATAGAAAGAAAAGTCTGACAAAAGTTCAGCTTAAAATGGTGCGCAGTGTGATGCATTGCTTGCTGCCAGTTAGAACGTGGTGTCATCGACATAATGCACAAAAAACACACACGTTTTTGTAGAACGAATATTCAAACGTCTTTTTTGACAGCCCTAGGTGGCTGTAAACAACCTCCAGTGTTGGCTGGTTTAATGACTGTTACCCAATTGGCAATTTTTCATTACCCGTACCTATATTCACCTGTTTGACAGGTTTGTGACCAAGTTTTGTATCAATCCAATAAAATAACTAACATTTCCTACCTGAAATCCAGTATTGATATAAAGCATTTCTGCTCATAGGTTTGCAACATTTCCCTCAATAGTCTGACACAACCAGAGATAATAACGATAAAAGCCACCTCAGTATAAAAGTGTGAATAAGTCAGTGTGAGTTTACCAGTGGCAGGGGGTCCTGGTGGTTGAGCATGCGGTTGATGTTGTTGACGATCTCTCGGGGGTCGTAGTTGGGGATCTTACACGCCCAGCCTGTTCCGATGCCCTCGGCGCCGTTCACCAGCACCATGGGAATGATGGGAATGTACCACTCAGGCTCCACCTTCTGGTTGTCGTCGTACAGGAACTTGAGCAGGTTGGAATCCCCCGACGGGAACAACAGCTTGGCAAGTGGACTGTGGGGAAATCAGACCACCATTATGAGACTTGCATATTCAAATTAGTCTCAATTTTGGAGTTTATTTAAAGGTTTCAGACAAGAAATGCAGAAAATTTGACATAAAAAAAAGGCATACAAATGTCCAATTTGGCATAAACAAAAGAATCCAACTATTATATTCATTGTTGTTTTACCTGAGCATGGTGAAGATGTAACGAGGGCTGGCAGCGTCTTTGCCTCCATTGATACGAGTACCAAACTGACCCAGTGGCTGCAGGATGTTCGCGTTGTTGCTGCCCACGAAGTTCTGGGCCAAGTTCACGATGGTCATCATGAGAGCTTGCTATCGGGACAAAAGGGAAACGGGTGGTCAGTAACAGTGACTAGAATAGAGAATCGCTAAAATATCTCTACACACACACTAGCTCACGAAATTAGGTAAAGAAAAAACCTTTAGATTCAGTCATTTGTTCTGATTGTTAATTTGTAATAATTGTGGAGGTCATCAGTGATCTTAATCCCGTGCAAATCTACCACATCCGTAATTTGTATTTCCCACCATATTTCACCAAACACAGAGGTCGTGATAATATTAGACCCGTGTGAATCTGCATCTCTTGGGAGCTTTTTTTTTTTTTTTTTTGCAAGGTTATGTTTTCTCTGTGCTTTTTTTCTACCTCTTTTCCGGTTGGGAATTATGGAACCTGCATCGCCAATTATATTTATATTTATAAAGTTTTGCCGGTATTTTGGGTCCAATCTGTAAATCACACAAAGTCCCCTGGTAATACTAGTCCTGTACGAATAAGGCTTTTTTACAGTGAACATTGTTGTCAGTATCAATGTCTGTCACAAAGCAAACATGACAAGAGAATGAAAATCAACTTCAAGCTTCATTATTTTACACTGGATAGAAAATACTCCTCTTCCCCATTGTTGTAGTGACTCAATACACTGTGTCACATATCTGGAAGACATTGAGTTGACTGTACCTCTCCGTGATGGTAGGCAGACATCTCAGCCACTGAACCGGCCAGCTGTGCTACCTTCACTTCCCTCTTGTCGTTCCTCTTCAAGCAGGTGAACAGCACCTTCCTCTGGCCTGGCTTTAAACCTGGAAACAACACACACACACACACACACATACCATCATCAATACATCAACAGTCTTCCAAAGACAGAACAGTTTTACAAAAGAATGACTTTTGGGGTTGAAGGTGTTAATGATTCTTTCGCTAAGGAAAGGGGGAAATCCCTACAGAAAAAGTAGCACAGCAAACAGTTCACAGAGTTGTGGTGAATGTACAAACCGTCAACCAAGGATGGGATGGATCTCTCGTTGTCAGAGTTGGAGAACAGAATCAGCTCTTTGTTGATGAAATCGTTGTAGGAGAGGTGCCTGGCCTGAGTTCCATACAGGTATTTCTGAGAAAACCCAATTAAAATACAAATTAATACACATACTTTAATCAGCGGTATTATACTGTTTCATCAGAGTGGTTTATATATGGAAGTCCATTTATGCCAGTAAAAGAAAAAAAACAAGGTGAAAACTTAGCCTTGTGATGAAAAAAAAAGATATAATGACAAACTTTCTCAAAATAATGAAGTTTCTCATTATTTTTTAATACAAAGTCATTATCTCAAGTTAAGTCATTCTTTTCTGAAAGCGTCTCATTATTTTGATATAGTGTCATTATTTCAAGGTAAGTCATTATTTTGAGAAAAAGTTTGTCATTATTTTGTGATGTTATGTTTTTATTTTGAGATACTAAGTCATTATTTCAAAAATAAGTTTCTCATTATTTTGAGAAAGTTGCTCACTATAATGACTTACAGGATTTTGTTTTTCATCACATTGGTGGAAATGGGCTTGCACAGCTTTAAGATTAGTTTTATTACAATCATCTATAACGATTTGTTTTTTTTGGATCATTTCCAATTCACACAGAGATCTGAGAAAAATCACATAAATGATCTAATTCCACCTAATCACAGAGTTTGTGAAGCTCGGGCCAATGAATCCCCCCCAGACAGGAGCAGCACACAAATAACCAAACACATCTTGACTTTCTTTCTTTCATTACACATCTTTGAGCAAAGCCACAAACCTCCGGCAGGCCGTGCATCCTCCTCTGGCGTCTGTCTTCCATGAAGTTAGTCAGCCATTCCTTCCTGTCGTCTGTTTTCTTCTTACTGAAGGCCTGGAGCAAAAACGCAGCACGTAAGCCTCCATTTACTACATACTGTAGTCGGTATTATTCTGGGTATGGATCCAAGTCCCAACCGCTCACTCATATCTGTACACTTCTATTCTTATGTTTTGATTAGATGGTTTCTGATATAAATAAGAATTCTGCCAGTTTTAGACCAAATCTCCGGTACAATATTGGCACTATTAATAAAAACTCACCAGGGTAATGGCAGCATCGTCCTCCGCACCGCTGTATCTGAATGTGATGCGATGCTTCTCCATGTCAGCAAAGTATTCCTTCGCCTCTTTGCTTGTACTTGTACCCAAACCTGGAAGAGAAAATGTTACATTTTTTTTTTTAAATGAAGATGGAACTTTATACAAAATGTTCATTAGCGATGTTTATATTGATATATTTAAATATTTTGAGGATCAAACCTTTGTAGTACTTTATATGCCAGGTTTTATAGTTGTCTGTCTGTTTCTTCCACTCATCAAACTCTGGAATGCTGTAGAAGGTCATCTCCTGCTTGCTCTTGGTCGCCTGCAGACAACAAATTAAATCAGTGAGGTCCAGTTTTACTAAGTGTTGAGTTTTTATGCAAATTAACCTGTGATGCAAACAACCCCAATAAAAAGGGCGCTCCACCAATTTAGCATTTCAACTCCTTTAACATTATCTGACTTGTGATGGACAGATTGAAAAGGATCAAAATCGATATAGCAGAGCCAGATATCTTTTTTTTTTCACCCACGCATTCTTCTTTCTTGTCAAAATCTGACACCTACATTACCCCACATTAAATTACAGTTAATCGAATATTAATCGTGATCAAGATTTCGGCTTCCCACAAGTGAATGAACATGATTGACTGCGATATTGGCGTTTAAAATGCTCCGCTCATAGAAAACCCAGCTGCACATCGAATAAAACGCTTCTTAAACTAACAGCCAGCCACCAGGGGGCGATAGAGATGTCTTGGCTTCACTTTTGGGGAGCTGTCTGTCTGTGAAAAACTTTCCTGAATAAATGTTGCGTCAAGTAGAAGAGTATATACTGTAGAGCAGGCCGGCAAAATGAAAATACACTGAATTCAGGTAAAGAATAACCATATTTTGTATTAATGTATGTATGTACCAGAGAATTATTGTGCCTTCACCTACAGAAATACGTCATCATGTTTACAAACAGAAAAAGGGGTCTGTTGGGGAGTATTTCCAGCAGTTTAGTCTGGCTTATTGTCAGGTATATTGACGGTAATACACGTCTGTATGTGTGTCTCTCTTACTTTGACGATGGGTGTGATAAACTCCTCCAGGAATGTGTGTTTCAGTAGGGACGGCCAGTTGTGGTGGAAGAAGTTGATGAGCAGACCTTTGATATGGGAGCCGTCTTGATCCTGAGACAAAATGAAAAAATGTCACAACTGCTGGTCGAGCGGCTGTTAATTAGACTGAATCTGTGTGAGCGTCCGTGAGGGCAGGTCACCTGATCGGTCATGATCATGATCCTGCCGTAGCGCAGGGTCCTCAGTGACTCGGCGTCGTCGTAGCTCTTCTTGTACTGGAGGCCGACGATTTTGATGATATTGTTGATCTCAGCATTTTCCATGATCTGATGGAAAAAAAAAAAAGGTAATGTAAGATGCAAGGCAGAACATAGTAAAGCTCCTCTAATTTTCTATTCATTTTGAATCAATTGATTGAAGCAGATAATTCCCACTGAAAATAAACTCCAGTCTATACAGATTTTGGCTACTTTCGGCTCACAAACCAAAACAATGCTGGCTCATATAAACTGTGGGCGGATGCCTCCAGCAAAGCAGCTGACAGACTAACTGTTCATCACCCGCTCAGCAAGACATGAGAGTTTTTAGTAGACGTGTCAGGCTTTCCCTTCAGCCCATCTTCAGATACTTTCCATCTTCTTTGCTTTTCTTTCCCGCGCTCTGTTATGTCGGATCCTGCTCTTCAACAATATGGTTCTTTGAAAGTCATGTTTTGATCTACTGAATGGGAGAGTCGTGGAAGATGTATTATAACTTCATCTTAGCTTTCATAACACCAACATTAAATGTATTTAGCAGTGCATGTTGGGGCATCACGACCCACAATGAACCACACTGAGGTCTAATGATCTCTAAATAACATTATAGATCCCGTTTGATACAGATACAGTTTGGCGATGGACAGAGTGGGGCATTCAGGGCTTTGCACTAGGGTTGGGCGATTGCTGAATATATTGGCTATTGGTGATTGGCTGAGTACATCACAGGTTGTGTTTTTGGGCAATTTTTGTCACTTAATTTATCTAATTTAATGGTCTGCCTCCGAAGAACAAGTGAGATCCGCTGCTCAGTGGGCAGAGAGAGAGACAGCGAGGAAAAACAGCGTGTAGAGCCGGCATATTTCAAATTTAACTCTGTGACTTTCAGGGTTTATTTCGACTGAAATAGAGTTGGTGATTGTTGGAACTATGCAAAGACTTAACAAAGATGGTTTGAACGAGTTTTATTTTGTTTCTGTTGAGTTTGAATGAAGTGTGTTTTGACGATGAGTTAATGTCTTAGTTTGGTGAAAGAGAGAAACCTGAATTCAGAAGGTGTATGGTTGTATTTTTCTGTTTAATAAGGAGAACAGGTTCACTGTGTTCCGGGAACATAGCGATCTCACCACTTGAACACACAAACACATCTGCCAGCTATGGGGCAGCCCTTCATTATACTCTAGTTCTTGTTAAGACTGGGTCACATAAGTGCGTGATGTAATGTTTGAAGCTGTCCTTGTATGGTAGCTTATAGCAACTTTCCTGTTAAACCTATCTGTGCCTCCTGTTGGTGAGCTTTGACTTGTGACTTAGCTCCTCTTTACTGGTGCACTTTGTCAGTGTTTAACATGTGCTGTCATGGTATTTGATACCATTTATCTTCACAAACTAAATCATTTGTGGGTGATATTCCTCCAATGGTGTTTTTTTTTTTATTTCCTACGTTCCCTAACAACATCATTTCCACAATTATCCAGTGTCATACCTGCTTGTGTGTCGCCTCTCGCACGTTCAGAATCTTTCCTCTCAACGGGAACACTCCGTAGCGATCACGCCCGATGACTCCCAGTCCAGAGACGGCCAGAGACTTGGCCGAGTCTCCCTCAGTGAGGATGAGCGTGCATTCTGCAGAGTGTTTGCCACCTACAACACGGATGTGGAAAAGATGAAAAATGTAATTACTGTGCATCATTGTATTGTTTTCTCAAGCTCCTCAACCATAAGGCTTATGAACATACCTGGTCTCTTTTGAAAGGTAAGAAGCTGAGGAATATGAATCAATTGTAAGTAAACGTAACTATATTATCAATCAAGAGAAGTTGGAGGGAAAAATAAGATTTTCATCCTTGCCTAGTATACAATCTTAATTTCAAAAGGCAATATCACCATTATAACAAAGATCCCATGGATAATGAATGTATTCTAACACTCTTTACGACAACTGGGACTGTAAATTTGATTAAAAAAAATACACCATTTATGATACAACTGATAAAAGGAAGCAACAACCACAGCTCTGCCGTCAGTGGTGGACGTTCAAGGCAACACATTCTTCTTCACATTAATAAATAATCACGCTGTTAACACACCGGCATCGTTGGCGTCGTCCAGCTTGGGGATGCCTTTGATCTTGCTGTACTTCACAGATGAGCACTTCTTATTCAGCTGCGTCTGAGCTTTGAACTTCACCCAGTTGAGAATACTCTCAACGATCCCACAGTTGGTTGCCTGCGGGTGACAAAAGACACACAAATCCTGTCATGACTGACGCCAAAATATTTTTACATGAGAAACTAAAAACAGAGGGAATGAGACGTGTCCTTACAGCCCTGATGAACTTTTCCGACAGAGGACACTTGGACCCGAAGCTCTTGGTCTGGAGTGTCATGTTCTCTTTGGTCTGGGAGTCAAAGGTGGGGTTCTCGATCAGTGCATTCACAAACACCCAGATGTGGTTCTTCACCTGAAGCACAAAAGAGAGGAAGTTAGTTCGCTAGTTAACCCTTCAGAAACAGACCTCCCACGGGTCGTTGTTTGCATGATCCTGTTTAAAATCGAGCTAAAATAAAAAAACAAAAAATCTAGCACATTCATTCTTTTTGCAGCAGAGCGCTAAGGCTTCTGTCTTTCGTGTCATCACGTTGAATGCTCGTGATGACTTCATTTCATTGCATGCGAAACGTAGCAAATCTATCAAAGCACCTTTGCACATGACCTGCTCATAAAAATGAGCATATCTCAAAAACTAATAAATGTGCATAGTCCAAATAATTTATGGAGTGTTAGTTCCCCCCCGATCAGACAGAACGTGTTTTAGCAGCCTGGGCTTTTTGTAATTGTTTTCAATGAGACATTGACGGCATTTGAGTTGCTGAGCACCTCGCAGTTATCCGCTGAACGCCCTGAGTTGAAAAACACCTGGAGCTTTATGACTTTACCGACCATTGTTATCATGATCTGAACAGACAACAGCAGGAAGCAAATTGGTGCGGCACTTGAGATTTCGGGTAAGTTGTTTTCATTAATTTAAACTGTATTAGTAACTATTTGGGATGCCCACAGTTCATGGTTTGTTGTAAGGTAACGTTAGCACTCATTCGGCGGTTGCCTTGCAACATATAAAATAAAAAGACACAAAAAAGGCTTTGTCTGTGTACGAAAGGTTTATCGTAGCCCTCAGTAACAGTCTGATCAGGGCCTTAGGAAATATTTTGTTCATGTTTCTACATATAGAAATCTTTTGGAAAATTTATTTTTTATTTAGCAACATTTTATGTTTTTTTTTGACACAATTTCAATACTTGACTTCAATAATCAATTATTAAATTGTATTGACTTACATAACCTTTTAGCTTAGGTTGTACAGATTTTAGTGATATGAAGTATTTGAAGATATTCCAAGAAATAACATCACAATAAGCAAAAATACCAATGTAGGCACTTGGCAGACCATTTCTATTGCAGAGTTCAAAGGGTTAAAAATGTTGCATAAAATCCCTCCTAACCCTACCTGGAAGGGTTTGACGGTCACTCCCGCCTTGTTCTTCTTCTTCACCACTTCAATAAGTTTGGACACTATCTGGTCCACCACGTAGTCGACGTGTCTTCCGCCCTGAAACACACGAACCCTCCGTGTTAGAAACACATATTCTACTCTTTACTTCCGTGTTTACTTCTACCACTGTCGGTATTCAGATACCTTGGTAGTGGCGATGCTGTTGACGAAGCCGATTTGTTGGAACCCCTTCTCGCTCAGCGTGAGGCAAACCTCCCAACGATCATTCACAGTCTCATTCACCACCTTCAGAGCGACACCCGTCTCGTCCACTTTGTCCTTCACATACAGATCCACGTAGCCGCGGAAGCCGGTGATCTTTAGGGACAGAAAAGGACAGATACAAGTTAGGGTCAACAGGTAATATTTACCTGTTTAACATCATTTCAAATAACAATAAAAAAATCACAGAACCCCCTTAAAGGGCCGTGTCTGATGGTGTGATGTCACTTCGCCACCATCACATATGCGGCAAGCATAGATCAAGCATTAGTCGACTAATCTGTCGTTGTGGTTTTAGTCGACTAAGACTTCTTTAGTCGATTAGTCATTTATTAATGCTTTTTTCATGCTGAATGATTTGATTCAAAGAAACTTATGAGCACATCTCTGGCCAACACGAGATTTAAAGTTGTGCTTTTGTGTGATTCTTTTGAGGAGAAGCTCAGTTTTACAGATCTGTCGATTAAATCAACTAATCGATTAGTCGACAAAATCGTATGAGTGTTAGTCAACTAAGAATTTCTTTGGTCAAGGACAGCCCTAGTTGGAATTAACAGCTGTCAAAATCTCATATTAGTTAACCCTCGACACAAACTTTAAAGCTAGTACAGTCAGGGATGTCACCGATACTTCGATACCAAGTCGATGTCAATATTCTGAAAACGTGATGGTACTCGTTTTTCTACAGTACAGCAGGTACTCAGGGCTCAAGACTAACGGTAACCCGATGACTCTGGGATGCTAAAGAAATTTCCCTGATAATGCTACATTGTGAACAACAAATCCATGTTGAAATCGGCAGGAAAGCTAGTTAACATTAGCTGTTAGCAGCTGGTGGGCAGGACAGCACTGCTTGGCTAAATATCAGAGGTACAGTAACAGCTAAAGTAAGAAGGTTGCATTGATTTACATTATGATGCATTCAAGCTTCAGTAAAAAAAAAATGAGTATTGGGTGAATGTAAATTAAAATGTTATCATGATGTGTTCAAATGTAATCTTGTAAAATTTAGTTTTTTAGCAAAAATCATCAAGAATTAATAATAAATTCACAAAAAACAGTATGCAAACGGTAATAAAGGAATGTATGTTGAAGTACATGGGATTTATTGTTTTGTTTTTTACCGTGTGATTGAATTGGGATTCGAGAATCGTCGAAAGTCATTGGTTTTGGTATCGACTACTAAACATCCTGTAATGTGACAGTACAACAAAGAAATAATTGCGTAATGAGATGGCGACTTACCGGTAATTTTTTCCCGTTCAGCGTGACTTTAACCCCCCTGCAGGAACCGGCTATATCATATGCTCTGCGGGTAAGAAGTGCTACAATGTCCTTGTCCAGTTTCTCCATCTGGAACTTGGACAGGTCCGGTTGGAACGTCACGCAGGTGAAATCATCCCCGTCAAAGAACTTGATCTTGGGGTCAGAAGTCTTGCTCATGTTGTTCTGCCACGTCTGAGGACGGGAAAAAAAAACAAAAAACATGGTAGCATACACATACACACATACCCGCCATTGCCTAACAAGTTGTCAGATCCACTTCTAGATTATTTTATTACAGAAAAATGTAATAAACTATCTTCTATACAGGGGTAACGCATGATCCTCTTAAACTCAGACTACCCTTACTGTATCGGGTACATTTAGTTCCTCTCCCAAACAACCGTGATATGAAACACCCGGTGACTAACAGTTGTACCCGTACAACCCTCGAGGGTGCAACCACGAAAGGTGATAATATACACGACCTTACCTTCGATATGACCACGTGTCAAAACCCTATAAAACAGCAATTCATTCATTCAAAGATCACATGACACTGGTGACAATTTTATACTCATCTTTACATAACTGTCAGTAAACACACAAGACCATCACCTTGGGGTGACTATAACTACAGTTGTAGTAGATAGAGTTGTGTTGATTTCCAGTTTTGCTGGTCCGGTCTGGTATTTGAGCTAAAATCACTTCGATTTCATGCATGCAAGCTGAACCAACACCGACAAGTTCTGGCAAATTAAAGAACAACCTGCGCAGATGGCGTCACAGCGCTAAATCCAGCTTGTATCGCATTAGTAATAAGCAATATGACAACGTGATTGACATAATGATTGTTTATAAACGGAGTAACGGAGCCGGTAGTGTCTCAACAGCCGTGCACAATTTACTGCCGAGCTGAGACTGGCAACATGAAAATCAGATTTCAATAGAGGGGGGGAAAGAGGCACATGGTGCAGGTTGTGTTTGTTTACGCTGTTTTTGGGGTGAGGAGACGAGGCATGGTAGAGTTAGGCTGCACTCACACTAAATCAGGCATTGCGGTGATGTGGGTGTGCCACTTGTTAATGGCCCATAACGCCAAGCGACTGCAACGACAATTTACGTCTTTTCTTCCCTCATGTCTTGGTTGTACAGCTCTGGATCGCCAGTTACGTGATAGGCCACTGGAGCGCTACATCAGGTTACATTTCTCCAAAAGTTGATTCTGTTTCCAATTTTCGCTGCAGGCCGCTGTGTTTTTTTTCCAGCTTCTCGTGCGGTCCCCACCGCCGCAGCTTAAACGCACTACCCACATTCAAAAGGAGGCGTTTTCGCCGCAATGCCTCATTTGGTGTGAATACAGCCTTAGTCTCAAAGAAAAGTAAAACTGCACCAATATGGCAACATTTTGGATTTGAAGCTGACGAAAGAGGTGAGTAGAAAAAACATAGATGAGTAGGGTTAGGTCGATTTCCGGTTTTGCCAGTCCGGTCCAGTGTACGAGCTTACACCGGTTTGATTTTATGCAAACTGGCTAAACCGGCATTTGTCATTATGACACGTTCTGGTATATAAAAAGTAGCTTACATCATGACCTTTAAGGTGGACCAGCAGCAGATGAGGCAACGTGTAAATACCGGTGACACTTCACTCTCCGCTTCTTTAGTGGTTATTGGCGGTTGGCAAACCAGCTTAGAGGTGCATTACCACCACCGAGTGGACTGGACTCTCATTCCTCAGTCTCATTATGTTCCACTCAGGTGTCAAGGAGTCAAGTGCGACACCTAGTGGTACAATTCAGTATACCAGTCTGGTCCGGTGTTTGGCTTAATATCAAAGCAGTTTGATTTTTTCAAAACCGGCCCAACCTTAGTAGTAGAGCACATTAGCAGCTTCTACAGTTTGTAAAACACAACTATGTACTGTATTTACAGTACAAAGCAGGAAATATGCCGTTCTTATTGCAGAAACCAAGCATATGTTTTTATGGGGAGGGAAACGATGAAAACAAAAACACATTGATAACATCCGATTAGTTTATCTTTTTGTATATAGTGAAAAGATAAACTTTGACCAAAGAAAAAAACATCCTCTTTGTGACAAGCAAAGGGAATTGCACGTAGTCTTAATTTAAATCAATACCGACCAACAGCCGACCCAGGTACAGTATAATCTGTTTGGTGGTGTCACTATATCAAACTATCAAAGCATATTTAACAGAGGAGCCCTCCTCACCTGTTTGAAACTGTGTCTGTACTCCTTGCAGGCGGTTTCTACTGTGAACTTGGTACTGAAGATGTTGCAGAGTTTAGCACCGTACCCGTTCCTTCCACCTGCAGCCAAACAAACAATTATTAATATTCACCTTCCTGAACCGTCTTCAATAATACACACACTGATACAGATGTTAAAGATGTCTCCTCTCACCTGTGACCTTCTTCTCCTCATCATCATAGTTGCTGGAGGTGAGCAGGTGGCCGAAAATGAGAGCCGGGACGTACATCTTCTCGTCTTTGTGCTCCACCACAGGAATTCCTTTACCGTTGTTCCAGATAGAGATGGTGTTGGACTCACTGGTGGAGGCAGAATTAAAGGCAGGGATGAGTTATAGAGGTGATAGAACATGGACAAAGACAAACTGAGATATATTCATATGTAGGACCAGGAATTGAACCTTAAAATTATTTTTGGGTACCCACCCAAATGTGTCTTCAAAAGTACTGAAACCTGGCATCAAATATCTAGTCAGATTCTTGGTGTTGTTTACTTATTCTTAGATTAAAGAATTTCTGATTTATTATAATAATTCTGCAAATTTCAGACTGTATTTTATTTAGGTGAAGTTCTTGTATGGCTATAAAGACAAAATTAACACAGATACAATTGAGAAGTTTGGGTTATTTTGGTAAATGGAAAGAAGGGTTTTGTAAAAACACATTTTCCATCACCTCAATTTTGTTATTAGTACCAAAACACAGGTATTATTTTGGCTCTGGTATCAGAAAATGTATAGTAAATTGGCTAATTAATAAAAATTGGTAATTGGTTCTGGTATTATTTTTTGCAGCAGTAGTTAGTTCTGTCCTGTACACCAAGACGCCAGCTGTTTCATCCTTTTATCCAAGGTGTTTGGGAGGTTGCGCTCCTGCCGTAACTAAGCAACCAAAATCTGCGCGCTGCGTTGACGATGATGAAGTTGTGGTAATTTAGCAGTAAAAGCCTCACTGACTAAACTAAACTAAGTCAAAACAAAGATAAATGGATTTCCAGCACCATGAATCCCTCACGGTAACGTTACTGCTCCATTTCTCTGTGTCAATGTGGCTCATCTTTCAACCGAATGTTGCGACGTCCTCGGACAGAAAGGGTGAAAGCGAGTAAAACAGTCCGTGTGACGGATGATCGTAAAGCTCTGGGTGGCCCTGCACTAAAATGATGAACTTCTCCTCCATATATTTACCGTAGAATGATATTTATGGAAGAAAGAAAAAAAGATATCTTCCTGCTGTGATTGGTTGTTCCTTATCACATGACATGCGGGCACGCTGCAGCGTTCCAAAATGTGAACTATTTTTTATCTCGTGGTGCAGCTGTCGCACCCTGAAAGATAGTGCGCTGCAACGGCATTGCTCTCGCTTTTAAAGCGCGCAAAAAACGTTGCATGTAAACGGCCCCTTTAAACCATCTCTGAACCACTGGCAAGACTGTGATCAGTGAAGGTGGGATATTCAGGGGGATTGAAGTCTGTTACTGCTTTCAATGTCTGCTGGTAAAAAATACACTCCAGGCTATGAGCCATTACGCAGACCGTATACACGTTAAAACGAGAGTTAGTATGCAACTAGGGTCCTTGGAATTCTGGATGACCGACAGATGTTTTATCCGGGCATTAACACGACTAAAGCGTGCGTCCAGTTTAGAGAGGAGGAAAGATAGATAGAGGGACACTGGAGCAGTTATCTGTGTCTGGGTGTAAATGCATTTTGGAATATGTGAAGGGGTTGCGTTCCAGTGAATACAGGGTGTAAACTAATCTAAGCATCATATCTATCCATCTTATCTCTGATATGATGCGGTTAAAGTTCGCGGTGGCTCTAAATAATGACATTAGCGCTTAATAAGCTCACCCACAAACACGCAGACAGGAGCATTAACATCTTTATAAACCCACATTAGCAGCCGAGACCGGAGTGCGGCAGGGCTAATGGTATCATTCATACAGCGGGGGACATTAGAGCGAGCAGCAGCAGCAGCTCGGCTGAAGGACGCGCTGCTGTTTAAGCAGTCAGATGTTGATGCAGTTGGCAGGCTGGAGGTGAACCGCATATAAAACAAGAGCTCAGTGCATTTCAGCACAGGCTCATTATACTGTAGTTTCGCCTGGATCCATGTCTTAAACCTCATCCATCTACTGCATGTAGTCACCAGGCCCCGGTTATATCCACAGCATAATAAGAAACAGGCAGGGACAGGCTCCCAGGCAGACTATCACCATCACAACTTACTGATAAAGAAAACAAGATCAAAGTCTCTGAGAAAAGAATCTGTGCCCACCATTTTTTTAAAAACATATACAGAGCTCATAATAGTCACAAATATATTTCCATGAAGTTTTGTTGAAAAGCTGATCATGGGACGAGAAAGAAATGATCAACTTTTAGTCAAAATCCAACATGTGGAGGTGATATACAGCATTTTGTTAAAGGAACTCTTTTTGGTAGTTATATTAGGAAACATTGTACTCACGGATCGATGGTGATCTTGATGCCAGTCATGCCCTTGTCCCTTTGTTTGTTGTCTGCTGCATTGACTGTCAAGGAAAAAAAACAAAATAAACCGTTACACACTCAGAAGTATATATAAAAAAAATGACTTGGAGTGCAACTAATGATTATTTTCATCATCAGTTAATCTGGTGATTGTTATTTCGATCCACGGCTTAGTAAAAAGTCAGCAAATTCTCACATTTGAGAAACTTGAACCAAAAAATGTTTTATTTATTGATTCGCTGAAAAACTAATCAACATGCTAATCGATGTTTAACCCATTTGTGCCCAAAGACTATATGTAGTATGTAAATGCCCCAACATTTGTTGTGATTGGACTAAACAAAAAGACATTGTGTTTATTAAGTGATTTCCATATTATGGTTTTTACACTGCATATGTGTTCATATCTTTGATATTCAACTTGCTATGAGCTCATAGCTACCAAATACTTGATTGTGCCCCGTGTAGTTTCTGAGATACAGACATTTCCTTATCAAACTATATTTAGTCTTTGGCTTCATGGGACTACTGTTGTTTTTTATTATAAGAAAATACCCTAAAATAAGCAATAAAATGTAGGTATTTTTTTTATTGTTTTCAGTACACACATGCTCTTATCTATATATTCCATGTAAATAAAGCTGTACATAACTATTATTAGTCATACAGCAGGTGAAAACATTCGCTTGAGGAGCCGTTCTTAGTTAGATTCAATGTAATGCAGTTTGAGGAAGTATGTCGGTTTGTTTCAATCTTACACTGGGGAAGTTGTAACAGGAAGGAAACTGTATCTGTAAAATGTTTGTTGTTGCCTGTAAAAAGGCAACAATTAATATATATTTATAGTCTGGGAGGTTTTATACCTAATTTATATGGACAGACATGATGAAGGAAATATTTGTGATGGCAAATAATCACCTTCACCGCAAACTTGATCATATCTGAATATAATTAAAGTACACTATGGATGTTAAAGCAATTGAATAAGAATCGTGTACTCCTCTTGGTTCACATCAGTGATGAAAAAATTACAATTTCACACATAAGTAGCTAAGGACATAAGTGTAACTTCTATTTTTTGCTGAGGGTGACCCTGTCTTAAATATCCACTACTGGCCTGTTCCTCCTGTGTATTTGACACAGGCCACAGCAGCAGTAACATCCAGACAATGAAACTGGCGTTAATCAAACACCTTTAGAAACACAAAGGCAAAGAGGGCATGGGTGTGCAGAGATGAGAGGGATCATCAACAATACTCCCATGCTGTGAGCACAGTATGATGAGCAGCATCATTTAAAAACTGATTACACTTCACTAGAAGAGGCATCTTTACTCCCACATTAAAAACTCACATGTAACAGACAGACTGTACAACAGTTTGCTTTATTTAGCTAAGGAAAAAGCTGACCGAGCACGCTTGCACTTTACCAGGTGAAATATATATAAGACTGCATCATTGACCGAGTGAGCCACCACAAACGCTGAGATGATTCTCTCAGTCAACTTGTCATTTTTCGCAAAATGTCCATTCAGGCTGCAAACAGGGACACACAGAGATCAGCTCACAGTAGGAAACTAATCTCCACATACAGTCCCAGATCAATGCTGCTGGGCTGAGCAGAGCCAACAGCAGACTCAGTGAATGACGGCTGACATATTTATAGCGATAATAAGCCTTCAATATATCCCAATTATAGAGGGGCAATCTCTAGTGACAAATTAACCTTCATATTAACAGCGCCAAATGTAAGACGAACACTTTGGATTCACTCACCGAGAATTTCATCAAAGATTTTGTACAGTCCAGGAACGTAGGTGATTTCCCTCTGGTTCATTCCTATTTCTTCATCAAACACCCACATTTGCTGAAAAAAAAAAAAAAAGATAATTTTAAGTTCGAGGTGGAAAACTCGTCAGCAGTGACCATAAAACAATTCTGCTGTCAGGACAACAAAGCTAAGAGTATGCAACGTATCTCTAGTTTGTCTAATTTCAGCATCAGAGCCAAATCTGGGATCAAAAGTGCATCTTTTTAGTTACTGAGAGGCCTTTTACTGTGACCAGTCCATGGCACACCTGTGTCATGCTATTTGATCAGCATAATTTGTTAAGAATCAACATTGATTCTTAACAAATTTGTAAGCAATATTTGAAAGAAATAATCATTTTGTGTGCATAGAAAAAGTCTTATATCTTTTATTTTCAACTCATTAAAAATGGGAGAAAAAACACAAGTGTTGCGTTTATATTTTTGTTCAGTGTATAATTTAAAATGGATTTTTATAAATGTGTCTTTTATTGTCATTTTACAGAACGCTGTGTAGCCTGCGAAAATCAGTGAAAACAACCTAAAAAACAATGTTACCCGTCTCTCAACTTATGTGCGCACAATCTCACCGTACATTCTTCCATTATAAATATCAGTTTATGTGTGAGAAAAGGCGTGCGTATGTTTTTTGTGTGTACACATCGCTTATACAACTGGCTCATGGCCTTGTAAAACATATTTGCTATACCTTGTTTGGGTTTAAATTAGCAAGTCTGTCATTTAGCCTATAGCTGGAGATGTAGTTTCTGATCATATTTCAATGCGTTAATATTATTACTTTACTATCTGTCTGTTTTCAATGACACACTATAAGTGCAAACAGGGAGTCACCCAAAAGCGGTAGGAATAGTTGATTGATCACACCTCGGCTGTGCAGAAAATGTTACTACAATGTTATTGAGTCCTCAGTAGGCAGATTACCAGAGCAACTTTTACAGAGAAATCCTCGCTAACATGTAAAATTAGCAGTATTTATGAACTACAGTGTATGTCTGAAAGCAGCTCATCAGTTTGAAGTGAACAATGGAAGGGCAGTTTGCTCTGGACTCACCTGGGTGATGGGCTCCACGCTGCCGATGTACGTGTCTGGACGGAGAAGGATGTGCTCTAGCTGGGTCTTCTTCTGGTACACTCTCTCCACAGACAGCTTGGAGCCCGCCTTGTCTTTCTTGGTCCCTTCCATCTTGCCGGTATCACCTCGGCCATTTGCAGCCTCCTGTTTGGCACAATTGGTTTTGTTATTAATACACACATAACTATGTAAAAAAAAAAAACACAGAAACAGGACCTATAGGAAAATGACTCTGTTGTGCTATTGACAGCAGATTATTAGTGCCCACCACCACCCTGTGGAGAACACCGTAGACCTCTCTGTGATTTGGTTGACACATAATCAACAGAGGCCAACTACTGGTCATTATTCTGTTATTGGAAGGCTTGTGTTGTGTTTATACTGAAGTGAGTCTTTTATCTCTCTATTCCACACTACAGAAATATTTGGGAAAGTTATACATCAAGTGTTGGTGAACACAAGATGTGAGATCTTGGTAATATTAATGAATATTATTCCCAATATATTAGTTTAATCAGAAATAAAATGGATATACTCGCATTCGCCATTTAATATGTGAGACAAAAAAACAAACAGATTAGTTATGAGTTTAACATGCATCACAAATTGCACCACAAATGTATTTTGAACTTTAATTTTAACCGAGGTAATCAGGTCAAATTTTCCAGAATACCAATGCTTAACAATGCATGAAAATCCTGAGGTTTCTTCCATTTTTTTCCCTGTTAAAAGGGTTTTTGGAGTTGAGTTTCTCCTCATCCAATGAGAGGGTCACACTGTAAAAAGGACAGAGGGTGTTGTATCCTGTACAGATTGTAAAGCCTCCTGAGGCAAATTTGTGATTTGTGATGTTGGGCTATACAAATAAAATTGACTTGATTTAAAATCCACAATTTTTCTTCAAAGTTTGCAATCCTTAACCGTCATATTACACGGCCAAAAGTAGTAAATTTAAAGGTATACAGAATATAATCTGTGACAACAGTCTCATGAGAAAGGAGGGTGATGCAGGTTTAACACATGTTCAGTAAACCCACATCACACACATGTCTGCTGTACGACCGCCTCCTTGCATTTCTGTATTGTAAGAAGCTAATTACCTGCAGTGTGGACTTAACTGTATTCTTACAGTCACCTTGATTAAAGGCAAATAAACAATATAGCTTATCAAACCCCACTTCTGGGTCCATGTTTTTAGTGTTCATGTTAATGAAGGTGCCGGTTAAAGGAGACTATGCAGAGTAAATACTGTGTAATCAAAAACAGATACACCCAAGCAAAATAATGTGGTATTCAAAGCCACGCTAATACTGTAACGAATTGTAAAATGCAACCCCAGAACAGACACAATCTGTCTCTGAAGATGCCTGTGAGTGAATGAGTCTGTGTCTGTCTGTGTGAGCGTGGGGGTCGGGGGAATCTGGGTCACCATACGGGTTACTTCTGTTAACCCGACGCCATTGAAAAATCCTGTGTATTATTGCTCACTATATGAGCAATAATACACATCTTCCAAAGCATACTTCAAGACTTGCATAAGTTCAACAAGTTCAGCTAAACACACAGTAGTACATTCAAAGTGACTTACTAACTAACAGTGATTTCACTTCCACTGCTCCTCAATGGGAACTTTACAAAACCAGTGATTAACGTTAAATGAGATGGGAGACTTATTTCATTCATTGTATTTATACTGTAATACACAGTGGTGGGAAGTACTGTACTTAAGTACAATTTGAGGTACTTGTACTTCACTTAAGTATTTCCATTTTATGCTATTTTATACTTCTACTGCACTACATCTCAAAGGGAATTATTGTACTTTTCACTCCCCTACATTTATTTGATAACTTTAGTTACTTTGCAGATTAAAATATATACTGTATAACTCAACTAATAAGATGTATTATAGTTTAAGCTACCCAGCAGTGTATAAAGCAAATACAATTAGCCTCATGTTTACCAGCTGCAACTTTAAAGTGATGAACACATTATAGCATCAATAGTTATAATTCATTGATATACTTAAGTACTATTTATTATTATAATATTATATCAATTAATTATTAGTATTGATAACTTTAGTTACTTTGCAGATTCAAATATCTACTCCACTACATCTTCCACCGTTTTGAATGCAGGACATTTACTTGCAACAGAGTATTTTTTTACATTGTATTAATGTGTATTTAACATTTACTTACGAATGAACAAGGCAACTTTGAAGTGTTAGCACATAAATCCATAGTTAACGTCCTCTAAATAAAGACAAATCAAACTAAACGAAGATGTAGTTGAGTAGAAGTACCAAATAGCATAAAATGGAAACACTTAAGTGAAGTACAAGTACCTCAAATTGTACTTAAGTACTATTTATTATTATATCAATGAATTATAAGTATTGATAACTTTTGTTACTTTGCAGATTAAAATATATACTGTATAACTCAACTATTAATATTGTGAAATTCTGCATAACGAATAGTACTTTCTGTACTTTAAGTATATTTGATGCTAATACTCAAGTAAGATCTTGATTTGCAGGACATTTACTTGCAACAGAGTATTTTTTACATTGTATTAAAGATCTGAATACTTCTTCCACCACTAGTAATAAACAATGCACACACGAGGAAGTGAAAATGTAATGTGTATTTAATATTTAATTACGAATGAACAAGGCAATATTGAAGCGTTAGCCTAGTTATCTTTGTTTAGTTTGATCTGTCTTTATTTAGAGGATGTTAACTATGTGGACTCTCTGGTCCGTTATAGTTCTGCCTACTACTACTACTCATCTCGGGACAGTATAGTAAGTATAAGTGATGCTAATACTTGACTAAGATCTTGAATGCAGGACATTTACTCGCAACAGAGTATTTTTTGCATTGTATTAAAAGATCTGAATACTTCTTCCACCACTAATAATAAACAATGCACACATGAGGAAGTGAAGTTTTAATGTGTATTTAATATTTAATATTTAATTACGAATGAACAAGGCAACATTGAAGCCTAGTTATCTTCCTTTAGTTTGATCCGTCTTTATTTAGAGGATGTTAACTATGTGGACTCTCTGGTCCGTTGTGTACTTCCTGCTACTACTACTCATCTCGGGACAAGATGTTATGATCTCTGTGCCTTTCAGTTGTTGTTGTTGTTATCTTTGTTAAAACCGGTGCTGCATCGGGACTAAAAGGCCTTTGAAAGCCGGTCCGGATCACAGCTGGCTGGTCTTTAACAGGCGTAGTGTGGAGAGCAGAGAGTACACTGTGTTACAGTGCTGGGGGTTTAAATGCGAGCTAAAGATAATAACTACCTGGTTGCACTGTGATAATGTGAACATAACACTTGCAGATAATACAAAAGCACAATATAATTTATAAAGCTGTAATGTAGTTAGTTGTGTGATAAACTCTAGCTCACCATCCACGCCAGCCCTCCGCTTCCTGCTGCTCCGTTGGACATCTTCCTTTGTGATCCTCTTCTGTTTAATGATGCTGCTGCTCGCAAAATGTCTTCAGTCCCGGTGAGTTTAAATGTCCGCCAGCATAACAGATGTCTCAGTAGCTGAATGGTGCCCGGACCTGTTTATCTTCCATGATCTGTCGCCGTCTGCATTAAAGATAATCCTTCAAAACAAGCAGAGAGTAGGAGGAGTGTGTCGCGGCTATTGTTAAAATCGACTAGCGGAGGCAGAGTGAGGCCTGAACTCCCAACAAAGATGCTAACCCGGCTAACTTAATAAATACGGTACAAAAACACACGGATTAAATAGGTTTACAAGTTCACGTGAAAAGTCAACAGAATAAAATAGGAGTTTAACTTAAATGCTCCGAAAACGACACACTTAAATACATTTCATTTAGAAATAAAAACTGAGTGTTAAGCTAGCAGCGGTAGCAACCAGCTGTCCGGCTCCGCCATCTGCAAGATAGTAGGGATGTGTCGTTGCGAACGAGTAGGTTCAAAGAGCCGGCTCTTTTGAGTGAACGATAAGAGCCGGCTCCCGTCCGAGAGACGTTTTTTTTCTTTTTTCTTTCTTTAATTAATTCAAGGCAGAATGATAGGATGATCTTCTCCCTATGGAAGTTTAATTGGACTTTATTAGTTGTAACCCACAGAAGACATTCCACAAATGTGTACCATGATCTGCAAATATTTCACTATACACAAACATGTATTTTTGTATTTGTGTTGTGTAAAGTCACATTCACAAAAATACAGGGCGATTTGCAAATACACATAACTTACTCTGTAAATATGTATTTTAAAGTTTACATGTAAAGTGATAAACACGCATTTGTGCATCTATTTCTTCTGTGGGTTACAACTAATAAAGTCCAATAAAAACTTCCATAGTGGAGGAGAGCAAGAGAGTGCGGTTTGCAAATAGCAGACAAGATGATTGACAGTCAGAAACGAAACAGCATGTAAAATTATGGTATTCTGGAAATTACAAGGTTTCGTATAATTAAATTGAATAAGTTAAGTGATATATATGTGCACACATACTAATCATAGGTCAAAACGGCGCTTAATTTGGCTGAATTACAAAAGGCAGAAGTGTTAAAACGAAGAGCCGTTTGGGATCCGGCTCTTCTTTGGTGAGCTGAGCCAAAGGATCTGGCTCACTACAAAGAGCCGGAATTCCCATCACTACAAGATAGACGGCGAATCATCTCGCAGGCAAACTGACCAATCAGGTGGCTGCTTTTTCAAAGGCACCGGTATTTCGACCAATAGGAAGAGGAGACATTTAGAGGCCTGCTTCCTTTTTGTCAACACAAGATGGCACCAAAAACTCCATCATTGAGAGACTAGATGTAAATGCATATATATATTGCCATAGCGACTACCAGACTGCAAAAATATCTTTATTATTCCACCATATGATGTCCTAACATTCAGCCCCTTTCACCACCACACCAACAACACTCACTTTATAATTAGACACACTGATGTAACCGGTGTAAAAAATACCATAGGCAAATAATAAATGACATTCACCAATAATAATAATAATAATAATACAGACACATTCACAAATGTAACAAAAACTATGGCTTTATGTTTAAAAACCCTTTACATGTATATTGCATGTCTCACAGGTTATCTGGCCTTAGTACTCTGTGATGAGTACAAAATGTCATGTCTATCATTAGGCCATGCATATTTAGTTAATCATCCTGGTTGACTGACACAAAATTAAATATTGCACTGATTGGTTCGTCATACAAAACTATCATCCAAATAATTAAGCTCAAGTCAACAATGAAAAAGGAATTAGGGGATCCAATTTTGTTGAGTAAAACGACTGTTAAGCATCTTCTAAGTGGATGAGGATTTCAAATGAAGACTCCTCCGTCTCATTCAAGCTTTGTCTGAAGAGCTGGGAGTGCTGCCATGACGACTCCTCCTCTCCTCCATCACTGAGTGCTGCTACGATAATGAACTCTGAGGAGCCGGATAGACTCTGGAATGACTGCATCGTCCCATCTGGAGGTTCAAACACACAGGGGGGGGTAATTATTACGAGGGATCATCATCATGTCACACTTTTTGTATTAGCTGGTAAAATATCTATTACGTAACCATACCTCCAGAGAACTCTTTAGTAGTCTGGCCTGTCTGCAGGTGCCAGCAGACTTTCCCAGAGTGGAAGGTCTGGCTGCTGGCCATGATCGATATGGACTTTATCTTCATTCCCGTCGGAGCAAAGTCAAACTTCCAGCTTATTCTTCCAGTGGAGGAGCCTTCTGTTCGAGCTAGATACACCTGAAGGAAGAAATACAATCTGGTCAGCACACTTACCGCTGCATATTGTTACAGGATATAAAAAAAAAGTGACTCCAGTATGAACAGAGGCTGCGTTACAAATCACATACTTTTTCTTTTTACATACAATCGGCATATACTACTTCATCATAACATTGTGCCTTGAGCTTTGACCCTCTTGCTCATATATCTAGTGCACAGAGGATTGTGGGTCAGAATAGCCAGAAAAGCATGCTGGCTTGCATACTGCAAAATATGACCGGAGGTAGTAGGGCATCCTGGTATTTTTGGCATACTATGTATTGGGACATACTAAATATTTTTGTGGCATACTTAAATAGTATGGTAGTATGGGTATTGGAACTCACAGAGAGTTTATTCTCATTTCCTACAGTCCCTTATTATTTTAAATTAATTAAAAATGTTTATCACTGTAGGTCTTTTTGCATGTTATGAGATATTTCCAGTCTGTTCCTAATCTTAGTCATGTTTAAAATAACCAAAACAACTTTTCACTTCTATAGACTGCCCAGCTCCTTCATTTTAAAACAGATATATTGTACATATAGTATCACTTCATGTTTTTATTGTAATTTTATTCTATATTTATGTTTCTTGATTTTTTTCAATACTTGCTTTTATTTTTCATTTTCTCTTGCTCGGTTTATGTTGTGCACCAAAGCAAATTCCTTCAGTGTGAAAACCTACTTGGCAGCATCTTGCTTTAGTAAGTGCATGGTTGTGTCTGAAATTCCATTACGCTAAAACAGTACGTGAGATTTTTTAGTATGTCTGAAACCTCAGTATGAAACCAGTAGTACGCAAATTGCATACTATTTCCTGTGAAATATTACAGTATGCAAAAACTGGACATTCATATTGGCATAAATGCCCCACAATGCAATGCGGTAGGAACGACAACATTCCAAACAAACAGTGGTGGACGGCTCTGTAACATCAATAACGCTTCAATTTAAGAGTAAGTATAAGATTCCACTTTGCTAGGTGTAATATAGTTTTTTAAATTAGTTCATACTTTATGATTCTCCCAAATCATCCTTTTGGTCACATGAGATTGGTACGGGTTACCATGGTTACAAGGAGGCTCTCAGGCAGTGACGTGGTAATTACAGTTCAGTGCGTGCGTAACAATACATACTAATTGTAGATTATGTGATTATGGACGCAGCCCTTGTTTTGGTGTTGGTGGATTAACTGGTCTTCTCCTAAAAGATGCCCACTCTTGTTCTGGGCGTGGTTCTCATACGGTCTCATTACAATCAATGAAAACATCAAACAATGCCTACAACTTCTTTGATCATGTAAATGTGGCCTATTATTATTGTAATGGAACAAAGTGTGAACTTTTTTTTTAATCAAAAAGGGCACTCCACCAGTTTTACAAACCAGTTTACTCATTATGGGGACTACAAGACAGTCTGTGAAAACAGTTTTATTAAGCTCGACATGCTTCTTCGCCTCTGCCTCAACAACTTTGATGTATTAGTTGGATTTAGGGATGGCAATGTCGGTCTGTTTGTTGGTCCTGAATGAAATATCTCAACAACTACTAGATGGATGTGCCATGAAATTTGGTACAAACATTCATGGTCCCCAAAGGATGAATCCTGCAGACTTTGGTCATCTTCTGACTTTTCATCTAGAGCTGTCTTCTGGTCAACATCTTAATATGTCCAATACTTTGACTCATGACTAAATACAAACTAATGACATTCCCATCAACCTCAGCTGTTCTTTGTGTTTAGTGCACCGCCACGGACCGCCTGCAGAGAGCGGTAAAGACTGCTGAGAAGATCATCAGGGGGTCCTCTACCATCTCTGCAGGACATCTACCAGTCCACAGAGCTTGCAGTGTCATGAAAAGGCTCAACACAGGTCTTTCACACATACAGTATGTCTTCTGGTAGGAGGTACAGAAGTGTGAAATGCAGGACCTCTAGCCTGAGGTACAGCTTTTATCCTCTGGTCATCAGACTGATTAACAACACTAATCCACTGCCCCCACCCTAACCCACTGCACCATGCAGTACAGGAAGCTTCACCTTAGCCTTTACACTTGATGATACACATTACAAGTTTCTGAACCTGTGTCCTGAAATGGGAATTAACATAAATGTTGAGTGTTTACATTTTAAGAATATGTATCCTAACCTGAGCCATAGAATACTGGAAAAAAATAAAAGTTCAAACTGAAAAACATGGGTTTGTTAATCAAACAAAAATAAACGTACCATCTTCCAGTCTTGCTCCACCTTTCTGAAGATGGACTCCTTCCTCCACACACACTGATCCCAGCTCTGGATGACCTCAGAGTCGTTGGACACTCGACAGTACTGGTCTTTGGAGGCAATGTAGCGCACATGCAGTAACCGGTCACTCTTCTCTTTCTCAGTAGGAGTGAACACGTAACCTGCAGCCTGAGGAAAACACACAAACACTCTTTTAGTCAAATACTGATTTGTATTAGACACCCAGCTATTAGGCTAGCAAGCTAGGATAATGGTGACCTGTGAGTGGTGTTTGATGCTGTTGTGATTAGATATATATCTATTGTACTAATACAGACATTATAAACTGACATAAAGCATTATAACCTTTATGAAGGTAGGATGTATTGCAGGACTGTTGCATTAGACTGCAATAGTTTTATATACAGTAGGTGGACCTAATAAACTGGTAACTAAGTATATACTATCATTATCATTATTTGAGGGTAAACTGAAAGTTGTACAACAAAGAGTACAACATTATCATTAAGGCTGTAACTAACAATTATTTTAATTATTATTATTAATCTACTAATTATTTTCTAGATTAATTGTTTGGTTTATAAAATGTCAGAAAATAGTGAAACATGTCCATCTCAGTTTCTCAAAATCCAAGGTGATGTCTTTAAATGTTTTGTTAGACAGTCCAAAACTCAAAGATATTAAGTTTGATATGAATATAAAACAGAGAAAAGCAGGAAATCTCCACATCTGAGAGGCTGAAAACAGCATTTCCTGCCATTTTTGCATGAAAAATTACTTTAACAATTATCAAAACAGTTGGCTCTGTTGTCCAGAGCTACAAAAATAGTAGCCATGTTGTAATAAACTGTAGTTTTCCTTTAAGGATTTCTAATACTGGGACAAAATGGAAAATGTTTCATTCATCTGTAATGACCATCAAAAATAATGGCTCACGCCTAATATCGATCCCTAGTTCAACATCATCTTTAAGCTCATGTTGCTGATGGGAAGAGGTCGATTGAAATGTCTGTTAAAATAGGTATAATGAAGTAGATACATTATGCTGAGTGGAGTGAGCTCAATTATAACACCATATATATGTAATAAACTATACCTGTGTGGAGGTGCCTGCATCAGCCTTTCTGGTCTCCCCGCGTGCTATCCTCCAGGCCAGAGAGCCAGAGTCGCGTCCGCCCAGCTCTCCCGGTTTTGGTTTCTTGGGGGAAATAAACTCCACCAGCTCGACAAGCAGCCTCTCCGTCAGCTCCTTCTTCCTGTCTGGACTCAGGGACTGCTGCCTCTTCAGGATTAGAGTAAAAATGGGAAACATCAGACTCACCACGGACATTAAGTCTTGCTGTATATATGCAGGGTTTAAAGTGTTTAATATTTACCGAGGCATTGAGCCCATTGATGGTGTGCAGCAGCCAGGCCTCCTGAACTCTGGTCCTTCTCGACAAAACCTCTGGATGTTTGCAGGAATACCTCCACGTCACATCAACCACCTGCAGCACACACACAAATGTTCATACTTCAGCATGTGTGTGTGCGTTGAGTGAGATTGTTGTCTAGACTCTAGACAACAGTAACCAGTGCACAGGTTTTTGCTGATTGGACTAAAGGGGGTGCTAATTTTATGTCCAGACTCAAAACAATCCATCAGAAAACACCCTCATACAGAAATAGAATAAGATTCTATAATCCTCCAAAACAAACCACCTGCATAACATAACGTCATAATAAAATAATTCCAGTCATAAACACTAGAATATTAGTTCCATCTACCCTCTTATTTGCCTCAATACCACCAATAATATCTTATTTTAATTTTTAGAGAAACAAAGGACCTACTAATCAAAAATGTAAGAAATCCTTAAATGAAGCTACACTGTGGAGTTTTTCGCCTCTAGTAGTAATGCTATGGACAATGTTTAGGTCCCGTTTTGTCTGCTCTCGTGCATGAGGATACATGAACCAATGGGGTTGGGGGCTGAGTGCAAGGTGACAGGGTAGGGGAATCAGAAAGTATTGAGGGACGGACGAACACATTGTTGGTTCTGATCTTTTCATGTGATTCGTTGATGGTTAATAAAATGCAAAATGTGACCACCTTTATCCTTTAAAGGGACGGTCGTGCTATTTATCAATCTAGATTGTTTTGGTGTAAGTTGCAGAGTGTTGGAGACAGAGCTGTAACTAACAATTATTTTGCTCTCCAAAAAACGAAACTAAAATGAAATCGAAAAGTCAAACTATAATAAAATAAAAACTAATTGAAAATTCAAAACTATTAGAACCTTGACTCACATCTAGATTTATGATTTTGGGATGAACTTTCCCTTTAAGTCCATGATACTTTTAGTTTGGTGATCATTTGATAGTTTTATAACTGACCCCCGGAAATAAGATCACAAAAAGTTTTAACATAAAACTGGATTGATACCAGTATAGATTTTAACAACTGATAGTAGTAGTAGTAGTAGTAGTAGTAGTAGTAGTAGTAGTAGTAGTAGTAGCAACATTTGTAGTAGTAGCAGCAGCAGCAGCAGCAGTAGTAGTAGTAGTAGTAGTAGTAACAGTCTGACCTGGTCCTTAGAGAAAGCCAGAACGTAGGCCAGTTTCTTCCCCCAGCCAACCTCATACAGTAGAGGCTTGTCACAGCCGTTCTCACACGAGTCACAGTGCAGCCAGCGACGCTGAGAGGCCGAGTAGATCTCCGTCCACACGTGGTCTGAAACGTCACAGAGGAACAAACTGGTTTTCACTGAGCCTTACATACACTTTACAAGCAGCATGAATTGTTCTGACATCAGAGCAAGTACAAAAGTACAACATTTTGTGACGTAGGAAATGTGATGACATGTTCCTGATATATGAAACTCATGTGTGAAGCGACCATTACAATGTTAGTGTCTTAAATTTCTACTATTTTAATGGTAGAATATTTTAAATTGGTTCAGTGTTTCTTAGAATTCGATTCTTGAAGGCAGAGGGAGTGAAACTTTAACTTAACTTATAAAAAGTGAGTTCATTCTTGACCTTGTGAGCAGGCCGAGAATTACTAAACTACAAAAAGTCCCCACTGAACCTGTTTTTTTAGATAAACAATAGCTCGTACAGTCAAGGTGAGGCAGGTTACACTGCGGGCCAACAGCCCAGAGGCTGCTGAGTACAGCTCTCCCAACACACTCTGAAACAGACCTCTCTGCTGAGATATCTGCTACATAAATAATATTAACACGGAGTGTGAAAGGTCATTCTTGATCTTAGAAACAGCAGTTTGCAAAAGAATAAAAAAAAACTCAACTCAGGGTCCACTTTTCCAGACTGTTCAACCACAGCTTGCGGTCTTCCTTAGATGCGGATGGAGTTTGCTCAGTTGTTAGTCCCAATTAGAGCGGCAACTAATGATTACTTTTCATTACTGATTCATCTGTTGATTCATTATTTTGTCTATCAAATATTAGGAAATAGTGAGGAATGTCCATCGTATTTTGTCAAAGGCGAACGGGACATCTTCAAATTAGAGGTCGCCGATAGGGCATTTTACAAACTATCGTTCTTATCTATAGTGGCTGATGGCAAAATATCTGTTTGTACGGTTATCTGCTTTTTTTCTGTTCGTCGTTATCGGTCAACCTCTCCTTCAAATGTCTCGTGTTGTCTAACCAACAGTCCAAAACCCAGAGATATCCAGTTTACTATCATAAAAGACTAAGGAAACAGGGAAATATTCACCCTTGAGATGCCAGAAACAGAAGATATTGGCCTTTTTTTTTTAAAAAATGACTCAAAAGGATTGATCAATTTTCAATATAGTTGCCGATTAATTTTCTGCCGATAGACTAATCAACTTAACATTGCTAAACGTTACGAAACTCTAGTTGTGATAACTGAACCAAGTAAATGAGACCTGAGCAAACGTCATTTTCTGATGAAGACCGTAAGATGTGGGTGAAAGCTCCAGAAAAAGCTATTAAGTGGACCTTGAGTTGTTTTGTTTTTAGTAAAAAAAATGTACTGGTTTCCAGGACGCCACGTCAACTACATTTCCTGCAGAACAGAAAATCGAATCAGCAATGCGAGAGCCACATCTGTTTGTCATGTACGTAGTCACCTGTGCTGTCCCAGATGTATCTGGCCTCGAGGCCGATGGCTCTGCAGCACAATGTGAAACAGTTCGCCCACTCCCCACAGCGCCCCCTCCTGGTTTCAAGAAGCTTCTCAGGATTGTTGTATCTGATAAAAACAATATAGAAGAAAACAAGCAATCAAAGTGTTTGTGGTCCAATTCATTCATACTCTTTATGAGTGTTTGCAGAAACAACATTTTATCAACAGTCAATACTGCAAAATAAAAGTCAGTGATTTAGCAATGAATAGTACATGCAGTGATTCCTCTTTCCGCAACTTCATGCTAATTTTAATCTTACCTGAAAAACTGGTCCTAAACTCATTCGTTGGAGTAGTAAGAACTAAAATGTTGCACAAACTCAAAGACACACAGACAGACCTGGGGAATCTGGTGGAGAGCTGGCAGCTCTGACAGTAGTGGTTCTCCACTCGCTGGGCTCCCCAGCGGATGTCCTCGGCGGTGGGACTGAGGGAGCTGGCGTTCTGGGTCGGGCCTTTGCAGCGGCTGCAGGGCAGACAGTCCACCCAGGAGAAGAAGTCCTGCTTGAACCATCTGAGCAACTCCAGCACCAGGAACTCTTCTAGTCCAAGTTTACACTCTACAAACAGGAAAGCAAGTCAGTTGGTCGCTCTGATTGAAAGGAACATCTTTATTTGCATACAGTACGATCCAAATCTACAATTCAATTCTTATGAGTGAGTAAGGGAACTCCACCTGGATCTGCCTCTTTCGTCTCCTTCAGCTTGCGTTCAGCAGCTGTCCTCTGCTCCTGGTGAGGGATGCAGCTCCTGGCTTTCTCCTGCATCTCAGGGTTTTCATATAGCATCACGTGTTGGAAGTTGGACTGGAGAGTCACAAAAAAGCTCATACTGCTCTCCTGACAGAAACACAAGAAAACACACAGAATGTTATATTTCACTTTTTAAAAAGCCACGGCCCTCCCTAGCATTATTCATATTTTCTTTGCTCTCTCCCCATGTCTTAGAAAGAAAAACTGCATTACTTTAAATAATAATAAAACAGTATTAATAGTGAGGAGAGGCAAAGCATTAAAAATTTAATATGTAGTACCCTAATTTAAAACCCAAAATCTTAATTTGTTTATGGAATAATAATTAATCACTAAGGCCACCAACAACCACATCTGAAGTGGGATTACCAACTTCCGCATATATGGCAAACATAAAAATGGTGACTACTCCGACCACTCTCTATTCTTTAATAAAGAGCTGCTACGTAAACGGTTATTACTGCCACTGACTGAGTAATCCAGGCAGACAGCAGAACAAATATGAATTAGACCTGTATGCATGTATAAAACCAGGTGTCATAACCAAATGCACATTGGTCCTGTTAGCTACTAGTTCACTATAGACCTGAGGACAATCAATTAATAAGTCGTTCGACAGAAAATGAATAAGAAACTATAGGTAATACAGTAATATACAGTAATCTTGAGCTCTGAGAAATTGTAACGAGCCTTTTTTTTTTTACATTTTGTGTTTTAAAGGATTAATTAATTAATCCAAAATATAATTGGCAGATTAATCGATAACTAAAATAATCGCTAGTTGCAGCCCTAGTTCATTATGATAAAGGTAAATAAAGCACTGAAGCAGAAACAGGATTGCTGTCCTATGCATATGGCAAAGCACACCTTTATTGCAGGGAATAAATCATTTTATTTCTCATTTTAAGGCAACGTTTCGATCTGTAAGATCTTCCGCAGGCAAGTGTGAAAGAGAAAAACAGGCATTTCTTGTAGAGGTAGTAATCAACTCGAAACATTATCACCTGCTTGTCAGAAAACAGCCTCTGCTTCTACAAGAAACACCTGTTATTCTCTTTCACACTTGCCAGAGGAAAAAAATGATTTATTTGGAGCCAAACAGTGTGCAGACCTCCTCCTACACTTAAGTATCTTAGCTTGGATGTGTGCATACAAAGCGCGACATCGCCAACGATGTTTATTTTATTTTGCAGTTAATCTGGCAAGAGTCGATCGTTCTAAATACCTGTGGCCACATTATAAATATTTTATACACACACATGCTCTAAAGCCATGTGGATGTTGCCCTCCGTATCTGGCAGACTGGCAATGATTGGGGTTTCAAATTATTAAGATTAGATCGTAAGACTTGTAGATCCCTGATCCTTGATCATATCTTTGATATTAAAAGGTGTCTGTGAGGGGTCTTTAGTCTCCACTGTGACCCTGATTGCTACAATGATATTACAGCTAAAAAACACTTCATGTTCAATCACAATTTCTGCCACTTAAACCAGGGATGAAGCACATCTTTACCAAGGATGGAGGCTGTGATGGAGGTGGCGGAACTGGCTGGCTGGAGGCAGCAGCAACAGAGCTCTCTGGCGCTGGGGCTGGTGTCGAGGTCGAGGCCGAGGCCGCAGCAGCCTGAGCTGCCTGAGCTGCCTGAGCAGTAGGTTGGACAGGCTGTCCTCCCCGCAGCCTCTGATCCCTCTCTGCTGCTATAGATTCCCTGATAAGCTTCAGCTGTTCCACTGATGCAGACTTGGGGAACACCAGGTGGGTCTCAGCCTGAGAAGAGGAGCAAGAGGTCATCATCATATTTACTCATAGTGAGGCCAGTGACAGATGATGCCAAATAGGTCATAGGTAATGAAGCTACTTATTAATTACCTCCTCAAATCCCATCTCAAACAGGCATTCCACAGCACCTTTGATGGGCAGCAGCTTGGTGGAGAAGGTAGGATTGCCTATGCGGATGGATCTGTATTTTTCCTCATTGGGATTCCTGTGGGAGGGGACATCATGAGGAAGTAAGAGCTGTTCTCGAGGCTTTTCAGACAATATATTTTGTTCCTCTTGGGTGGAAGCAGGGTCTGAAATTAAGCTCTTTTCTCACCTGCCACTGTGGCAGGTCACTGAACATTTCTACCGGCCACTCATTTTTTTTGTCTACCACTTCTGAAATCTAGGTGTAACACTTTAGAATTGTAAACACTAAGTGAGTGGTGCCAGACCGAAGATTTATGGAATATATGATATAACCTTAATCCATGACTACATTTGATTTAGGAATTGTTTCTTGAAAAATAATATTTCTCTGCCTTGGTGGCAGGTGACCTGAAATGTATACCCGCCTCAGCCAACATTTACCCTGTATTTGGCAGATGCTAATTTCATTCACTGGGTGGAAGAGACAAATGACTATGTACAAACCAATGAGTTATGTGTTCATAAATGAGAAATATACACACTGATAACAAACTAGTGTCATTAGATTAACCAGTGTTGTTTATTGTACTGTATTGTTACCAATATCCTTCTTTAAGGGTACCTGCTTTATCACCATAAAAGTGGGCATTTTCTTACACTCATATGACAACTTTAAGGTGAGACATTTCAGAGGTAACTTAGAGGTGAATATAGAGATTTTAACTTTTTAAACCAGCTTCCTGGTGAGTCATTGGTATGCCGAATCACCCAGAACACCCTGGAGATTGAAACCTCAGTATAGTCATGGTTTTCCATGCATGGGCGTGTGCGGATGCACAAGTACAAATAAAAAATGCCAGATTTTTTAACAGAGTTTGGTTTGACGCTTGTATGACTGTACATGACTTGCATATATCGGGGCTCAAGTGCAGCTATGTTAGCTTTACCCAGTGGTTACACTGCTGATTACACCATATGAGCTAACTCCACTGTGATTGTACTGTACAGAAACTCTTAGTTTGAATCTAACACACATCTTCTCTATCTTGATCTGGTGTTTTATTGCGTTGAGTTGACAACCTTACCTTAAGATGTTATCCGCGTATGTCAGTAACAACTTCGCGACGTCTAAGAACACTTCATTAGAGTTTTCACATAATGTTGTCACTGCTGGTGACACAGCCATACTGCTGTTTCTCCAACAAATTAAAAATATGTTCCCCTTTGGAGGCTGTGAGTAGGAGAGCTAGCGTCGATGCTAATGTGGTGCAATTTTGGCTAGTAGCTGTCAAGGCCTATAGAAGGAGGTTAGGTCACGGGTCTTGCTGTGAGGGGTACAACACATGCGCAGTGTAACTCAAACTGCGGTCGTGCGTTACGAGTGCAGGCCAGATTCTACTGCGCAAGTGCTATACCACCCAAATATATGCCGCATTTATGACATGTGTCCTAGCCTCCTTTCCATAGGCCTTGATTTTGGTTTGTAGCCGTTTTGGGTCCTGGGTTTAGCTGCCCTATTAACGCCTGAATACTTATTTGCAGCATTAAAAATATCTATATAATTGTATTTTACCTTAATTGTGTTTCATAACGCGCAGTCATCTGTTTTCTTGCTCTATTTGTTTAATTATTTTTTATTTATTTAATATTTACACGTTAAAAGAATCTGGCGTTCAAAATAGCTACCTAAGATTAGCTGCATGCAGATTCAAGCAGGATGGACTAGTTGAGTCGTTTCATGAATGTGTTAACAGCTGGCAGGTAACTTTGAAGCAGTGATCGGTCGTGTAAGTTATAAATGTAAGTTCAGTTAACGTCTGGAGGACATTTCAATTTTTGTTTTGTGCATTTATTCCTCTGATATTAAGAGCAGAGACACCAGCATGTCTTCTGCTCTGTCACTATCCTGTTGGACTAAACTCCAGCTGAGACCACACAACATAAGGACACTTCTTCAAAAGACAGTCTGTGTTTGTCCAAACCAAGACTCCAGACACAGCAGCTCTGGAAAGCACAAAAGGAGGGTTGTTATTACTGGCATAGGGTTGGTGTGTCCTCTGGGCACAGGGACAGCTTTACCATGGGACCGCCTGATCCAAGGCCACAGTGGGATTGTTGCTCTCCACTCAGAGGAGTACAACACTGTTCCCTGTAAGGTGGCAGCACTGGTGCCCAGAGGAAGTGATCAGTTTGAGGAGGAGAGGTTTGCCTCTCGTGGGGAGATCAACAGCATGTCAGCAGCCACTGTGATGGCCCTGGGAGCTGCTCAGCTGGCTCTGGAGGACTCAGGTTGGCACCCTGAAACCCCAGAGGAACAGCTCAATACTGGGGTGGCTGTTGGCATGGGCATGGTGTCATTAGATGAAATCGCTCGCACCTCCGTCGCCTTCAAAGAAAAGGGCTACAAGAAAGTCAGCCCCTTCTTTGTGCCTCGCATCCTCGTCAACATGGCTGCAGGCCACATAAGCATCAGACACAAACTGAAGGGTCCCAACCATGCAGTGTCCACAGCGTGCACCACAGGCGCACACGCCATAGGTGATGCTGCGAGGTTCATTGCTCATGGGGATGCAGTTGCCATGGTTACAGGGGGAACAGAATCCTGTGTGGGGGCTCTGTCGATGGCCGGCTTCGCCAGGGCCCGAGCCCTCGCCACCAAATGGAATGACAACCCCACGCAGGCATCCAGACCCTTTCACCCAGAGAGAGAGGGCTTTGTGATGGGCGAAGGAGCAGCGGTGCTCCTTCTGGAGGAGATGGATCACGCGGTGAAACGAGGGGCCAGGATCTACGCGGAGATCCTGGGTTATGGACTCTCAGGGGATGCCAGCCACATCACAGCACCCACTGCAGATGGAGATGGAGCATTCAGGTGACTCATTGTAGTTTTGGTTTTTTTAAGCATACAAGACACAACAAGTGCTCACATTTCATATTTCCAAATGCCACAGATCTAATCAGTGGTTCCAAGCCTGAGGATCAGGGTTCGTCAGAGGTGTCACAAGATGATTAACAGAATAGGAAAGCAGACAAAAACACATCTCTGCCACACACAATCATGTGTGTTGTTTTGCGCTTTCCTCCAGTACTTGCTTTACTTTTGTCATTGAAGTTTTTGTTCGTTTTAACATTTTAACATTACACAAAAATACAGTACAAATGTGCATTTTATTGGACACAGTAGAATTTCAAAAAGGGGGAAAAAAGAGGGATAAACCACCACAATAGACGCCAGCTACTGCATATGAACAAAAAGAACTAGAGACCATCTTGGATGGGATCGAACCAGCCGCAATGCCAAATTGTGCCAGGGGCACTTCATACCCCCCTACTTCTGGTGCCCTTGCTCGGACCACACCCATCTTCGAACTCAGCCTTCATTTTGATCTCAACTACACACCTGTAAAGTTTTGTGACTGCATCTTGCACGGTTGCGGCGCTATCACAGTGACAAAATCTGTCCACAGGCAAAGTACTCAAAACCTCCTCTGTGGTAGTTGTCGCTACAGTCGGTGTCTCCAGGATCACATGTGGCCACGATGATACACAGACTCACAAGGAGAAAACAATACCAGCGGAGCTGTCGTGGCTGGTACCCTGGCACCCCAATATTCCTTTATATTCTGTTAACTAGTACACAAAACCCTCTCTGAGATATTGTACCCTTAATGCATCTGCACAAAATCATGCCAGATTTTGCTTTAGGCATTAATTACCCAGGCAATCACATTTTTAAAAAGAAGCAGTCTCCATCATGACTTCAAGCCACTCTGTACACTCTGGTCTATGTGGGCTCTTCCAATTAGAAAATTCAGTGATAAAGTGCTCTCTAGAGTGCCTTAAATGAAGAAAACATGATGAAGTGCCCTCTAGGTTGACCCTAAAATTGAGAAAGCATGTTGCAGTGCCATAAAGGCTGCCATGCTAGAAATCAGAGCTTCTTATCTGAACTCAGCTGCCTGCTGCAGCGAGGTCCGTGAGAGTTTGTACCTGACAACCAAAACAATAAGCCAAAAGGGACTAAAAAGGTCTGTGGGGCTGAGGGGAACTGCAGAGTTGGGTGCTATCTCTACTCTCTGACACTACAAGTGATGCTTTTCACATTAGTCATTTGCTTCATAGTTTATATAAAATATTGATCAGTGCTGCCTTAATTGCTGAAATCTGGGAGCGCGGTGACATCGCTAAAAGAAGTGTGATTAGGGAAGAGAGGTTGAAAATAAACCCCCAGGTTAGTCACACTAACGGAAGAGAAAACAAACGTTAATGTTTAAATGATTATAGAATCTGTGTTGTAAATATTCATCACAGTTTAGAGAACCCGTTCTGAGTTCAACTTTGACCTCTGTCATTACAGATGCATGTCCGCAGCCCTCAGGGATGCTGGCGTCTCACCGGCAGATGTCACATACGTGAACGCTCACGCCACATCCACGCCTTTGGGCGACGCGGCAGAAAACGCCGCCATCAAGAGGCTCTTCCAGCAAAGCGTCGACAACCTGGCTGTCTCCTCCACTAAGGGAGCCACGGGACATCTGCTCGGGGCCGCCGGGGCCCTGGAGGCGGCGTTCACCGCTCTGGCCTGCTACCACGGGATCCTGCCCCCGACTCTGAACCTGGACCGCACCGAGCCGGAGTTCAACCTGAACTATGTGCCCTGCACTGCGCAGCCATGGCGCGCTCAGGGCCGACGGGTCGCCCTCACAAACTCTTTTGGATTTGGCGGCACCAACGCCTCGCTGTGTCTCACCAGCATCTGATGAAGAAATCATCCACTCTGTGTTCTTTACCTCTGGTATGATAAAGTTTCACTGACTGAATAGTTTCCAGTAGAGGTTTATTAGTACTACTGATTGTTTGTGTGTGAACAGGCTTTAAACTGCAAAGATTAAAAAGCACACATGTGAATAAACTGTATTATGGTCTCTGTGTGGAAGCAGGCTAGCTCTTTTTGGAGGATCTGGTTGTGTATTGTTATTACAATAAATGCAATATTATTGTTAATATCTGCAGACGTGTGACTGGAAGGATAAACCTGCTGTGTGGAAAGTAACCAACCCAAACTTGACTCTCACTCATTATCACTATTTAGGTGCTGTAAAGCGCCGCTCAGTGGCAAACTGATCAGACTTAGAAATTAATTTATCAATTATATCCATGATTAATCATTTGTCCTATAAAATTGTAAAATGTATTATATATTCTAAAAGGAAAAAGTGAAAATGCCCGGTATAATTTCCTAAAACCAAAGGTGACATTTTCAAAAAGTCTTGTTCTGTCCGACCAACAGTGTAAAATCATTCAGTTTACATAATTTTGGACAATTTTACTCTTTGTGCCTTGTTCAGCTATTTAAATGAAACCATCTGTGAAGTTTTTGTAAGAGGTCACAAGCCCAAAATGTTCACTGAAACAATATCTTAAACCAAGTGTTGTAATTTATAAGCTATCATATGTTTTTCTGTAAAATCTTAATCTGAAAAGTAACTAGTAACTGTAGCTGTCAAATAAACAAAATGCAGTGGAGTAACAGTATAGCATACAAAAGTACCTCAAAATTGTACTTACTGTACTTCAGTAAATGCACTCAGTTACTTTCCACCACTAATTTCCAATCCCTATACCTGTGTTAAATTGCTCTGAAAAAAATGTGTTGAAAATGTGTATTTCACTTGATTTAAAATAAAACTCAACAATCACTCTGAAACAGACATTATCTGCATTCCAGCAGGTGGCGTTGGTTCACAGCAAGACGTGTTGCTGTCATGTACAATTCCAGTACAGTTTCAATTTTAGGCATTCAGTAGACAGAAAAACAAACAAGCAACCAAACTGCTGAGGTGAGGTATCCTTACCTGACCTGAGAGCAATCATCAAATATCACAGTGCTGGGAGGAGAAGTAGCAATGGGGAGAAACACTGAAGGCCTCTGGATCCATTAGAGCACACTGAGAGGAAATCAGCCAATAGAAGAGGTTGGTTATTAATAAGTTCATTAAGAAGATAATATGCATTAATTGGCTGCTGTTTGCCTCCTATATCCAAGCTGTTATATTTAAACAGGAACCCACACTCTTCAAATCTCTGACAAATGTATTGCAATTAGTAAATAAGTGGTGCTGTAGGTGTGTGCAGCTGGCTTTAATAACATCCTAATGGAGCCATGATCTCACAGTTGTGCTTTTTGTGATCACTCATGAGGCACTCTGCAAAACCGACACCGCTGACTCTCTGTTGTTGTCCTTTTGTATTCACCCTGGTTTGGCCTTTTTTTTTTTACTTTAGCGGTGTGATTCACAACTTGTGAGAGGAGTAAGAGAGGCTAACTGGGGACAAAGAGTCCTTCATGTCCTGATTTAAAATGAAAGTAACAGTGTAAATAATCCCCTGAGGGAGAGAGACAGTTTTTCAAATTGTTACCTGTCTTCAAACAATGGTTATTCTGCTCCTTTATATGGGAGAAGAAACACACCGTCCGTGTCTGGCATCCTGGGGGAAACGTATAATGTCTATGAAGGGACAATGAGTGGTCTTTAAGAGCCTCTTATGTGCTGGTTGAGAATATATATGTGTTTACACTTCCCCGTGACGATTCTGGGCGCTGTGAGTAAGTCAGACTGTCATATAGATTATGAAAAACAAATTTTACAGTAAATTATACTCCAGAGAAACTGGTTTTACAATATCATAAGTGGCATTAAACAACTCTAACTGCAGTGTCTATTACACCCCACAAAAGATTGTTGAAGGAATGGCCGAGCGTTTGCTTTCTTCCCAAGAGTTCAATAAGACGGTCGATACCAGTGTCTGTATCTGTTTAGTATGGAGCTGGAAGCCAGGAAGCAATTAGCTTAGCCAACTCCACAGGGCACCTCTAAGTGCTGTAACTTTTATCTTATTATCACAACAGCAATGATTGAATGACCATCCTGGAGTATAAGCATGGTAAGGTCTAGAAGGTAACCCGCAAATTGTGAAATCTGATTGGAAATCTGCAAAAAACTTGTAAAAACTCTCACGAGACTCGCTGCCCGACGACCTATCCTAACCTTGACTATTCGAGGTCGATGCCTAACCTCGACCATCTCTCGAGAGTTTCCCCAGTTTGCTGGTTCCCTTCTAGACACTATCTATTATATACTGCTCTCCAAGATGGCGTCCATTCACTTACATGAAAATTGCGTCAAACCAGAATAGGCTCATTACTGCCGCCTGAGGCTGGAGGGGCTACGTTCCAAATCGTATACTTTTCCTAATTTCACTTTTTAGTACGTACTGCAGCTGCCCTTATAAAGTAAGTACTGTTGCATTTAGTGTGCATACAATTGGGACATACTATTTCATCATAACCTTAGGCCTTGAACTTTGACCCTCTTGCTCATATATCCGCTGATTGCGTGGAGGATTGTGGGTCAGAATAGCCAGAAAAGCATGCTGGCTTTCATACTGCAAAATGTGACCTGATGCAGTAGGACATCCTGGTATTTCTGGCATACTGCATTTGACATACTATGTATTTGGACATCTTTTTCTGGCATGCTAAGTAAGGGATAGTATATAGCTAGCGCTTCATTGTTGTGAAATAAACCACCGACAGGGCGATGCGGCAGCTTATTACACGGCTACTTACTTAAGAAATCAATAATTTGATGCAAAAACGGTCCGACATCAGAACTGCGCCCATAGCAATGGTCTGTTATACATAGCAACGGTCTGCTATAAAGAAATAACAGACCGTAGAATGCTGTGATTGACCAATCAGAATCAAGTATTCAACAAGCTGTGTAATAGATTGTATGGTAGTATGGGTATTGGAATGCATGTGGTGGTTGCTTTTCAACTTGTTGTTTTTTGCTTTGAGCCCGTTTCATACTTGAAAACAAACTTGGACAGGCCATGCACAGCTGAGGTTTATGCTGCTTCAGGAGCATTTTCAAACAGTACCTCTCAGTTTTACCAGAGAAAAGGCCTCAAGGGTGAGGATTATAACAGGTTGCTTTGGCAAATGTAGCCTATGTCTGGTTTACTTTCCCACCTGCAATAAAGAGCAGCTAACAGACACTTCCCCAAGGCTGTCGATAGTAAACATCTGGGACTGTCTCCTTGGCATGCAATGGATGAGACAGTCCCAAACAGGGCTAAACCTGGCTCAACTACAGAGACAATTGTTGTCACACACTGTAGTGATCACTCTCCAGAGTTATAAATCTTTTCTCATAGTAAAATAGACCCGTGTGCATTGTTTTGGCATTTGAATAATCTTCAAACTGGTGGATCTATTACTCAGACTGAACTTCCTGGGTTCACATTTTACATAATGTACCTGAAGCAACACAAACACACCAGTGCAGCCCCCTTGTGACCCAGCGCTGTTTTCAACCTGAATACAAGAATACAAAGGAGGTTGTCCTGAGGAGGAAAAGTCATGGAGTGTCCAACGTAGAAATGGTTCATCGTCGGGGCATGGCTTGGATCAAACAAGCCCCCTGTTCCTCCTCATCTTTGTGCATCACATAAATTATTCCTGGAGTATTACACGGTCCCAGGTTTACTGTGTGGTGAAATATGCAACACGTAAGCTCAATATCAACTGAAATAATGAAGGTCTTGACTCAGAAAAAAAATCAGTACTCATCTCAAGGCCTGTACCATGTCAGTTGATATTGTGCTTCAGGATCCATATTCCTAAACTCCTAAAGTTATAATAAAGTTATTATTAATAAAAATCAACACAAACTTTGCCCTTAACCACTTTGCCCAGTTGGTAATCCAACTTTGTCTCTGGGGGAGCATTGATGTCCCAAGTGAATTTTATGGCTTAATAGACGTTGATCTTTCTTGTGTTTAAGAGGAGATTTTGGCCTCGATGGTGGTGCTTGAGGAAACATTAGAATTCATCCTCAGTTGACCATGAATATCCAGAGCCAATGCCATGGAACAAGATAGTTTAATAGATAACCTGTCATGGAAAAATGTGTTGATGCTGATGCTACAGTAAAGGCCAAATGGTCACCAAATCATCATGATTATATTGTTTGAGGTAAATTAACTTCCCAGTACAAACACTTGAATAGCCTTTATTTAAATCATTAGGTCCTAAAAGTTGTAGAAATGCGCCAATAGCCGAATCCAGAGTTATTTCCCTTCCTCCGTTCATGTGAATGAGACCCAGACCGAGGGCTGGAGCGAGGGCTGGGAGGAGGAGTTAAAGGGAACACTACTGCGATTGCTCTCTGGGTCCAATGATGATCCAGGTACTTTTATACTCGGAAGTCAAGTTTTTTTGCTTCATGCATCACTGAGCAACTTTCAACGCTGTATCCAGTTCTCTTTACATATCCATGATGTCATCTGCCAGTAGTGGAAATATCCTGATTTGGACCAGATGGACTGATGGACAAACCAATATTACCATCTATAGATCCTGCAGCCAGTGGACAAAATAAGAATAGATGTAACCATGATTTCATCATTCATTTAGCCTTTGTATTCCGCATTGATGAATAGTTTCCACCATTGTCTGTCTTGGGCCATCTTCTCCATTTGTTTCCACGTCAGTCCCTTCTTTTTGAACTCTTGTTCCGTGCTCCTTCTCCAGGTGTTTCTGGGTCTTCCTCCCCCCCGTTTGCCTTGTGGGTTCCATGTCAGTGCCTGCTTGGTTATTGCCGTTTTGCTTCTTAAAGTGTGTCCAATCCAGCTCCACTTTCTCCTTTTTAGCTGTACTTCTACTGTCTCTTGTTTGGTGCGTTCCCACAGGTTGATGTTGCTGATAGGTTTGGCCAGTAGATCCCAAGGATGCGTCTTAGACAGTGATAAGTGAATGTCTGCAGCTTGTCGATGATGTTAGTGGTGGTCCTCCATGTTTCTGATCCATACTGCAGTGCTGTTTTGAGGTTGGAGTTGATGATTTTGAGCTTGGTCTTGTTCAGTATGCTGAATGCTGTTCTTGCTTTTCCGATTCTTGATTTTATGTCCTCTGTTCCACCATCTACAGCTTTAACACTTCCTAGATATGTGAATTTGTCGACCTCTTCCAGGAGCTGGTCCCCGGCTGTTATAGGGTTCATGCTTTTGTTGTTGATCCGCATGATTTTGGTTTTTGGTCCATTTATTTTGAGTCCAAGCTTAGCTGCAGCTGGGACTCGTTGTGAGCAACCATGATTTTGTAGATCATGATAATTAATTCATGGACTCAGTCTAGGAGAGGTGACTGTTTGTTCTAAACAACAATAGCAGCACCAAAAGAGGTTAGCGTAGATGCTGCAGTAGCATGAGTTATATCAGAACTGGAGAGTATTTCTTCATTGAAGGAAGAGCATGTTTTTGCTCTTCTCCGACTGGTTTCAGAAAGAGTTTGATTGACAGATAGTTCATCCAATTACCTGCCAAGTACTTTTTGAAAGTGCCTTGCCCTTGTCCAAACCATCTGGCAGATCATGTTAATAATGATTTAAATTTTGCATATGTAGCCAACGTTGAGTCCTGAAATCATTTAGCTTTTTTTGCTTTAGAGGCCACGCGTCTCTCTTACAACAACTTCATCGCTTTCTCCATGATACAGACGCGTCTGTCAATTTAGAATGATTCTGATTCACTAACACATGCACGGTGGTAAGAACAAAATTGTCCGGTGTGCAGATGTCATGAATCCGATGGTAATTTTGCTCTCACACTTATTTTGTGCGCAAAGAAAGAACATTTCTACACACATATAAGTGAATGATATGGCTGCCCTCCTCTTTGTCGATTAGTCAACAAAGATTTTTTTAGTCGATTAGTCATTTTTTATGCTTTTTTTCATGCTGAATGACTTATTTCCAAGAAAGTTTTCTCTGGTAAACACAAGATTTAAAGTGGTGCTTTTGTGTGATTCTTTGTGGAGAAACACAGTTTCACAGATCTGTCGATTAAATCAACTAATCAATTAGTCAACAAAATTGTATGAGTATTAGTCGACTAAGAATTTCTTTAGTCGAGGACAGCCCCAGTGAATAAGGCTTCAGCCTTTTAAAGGTCCCATATTGTGCTCATTTTCAGGTTCATACTTGTATACTTGTTTACATGCTGTAATATTAAAAAAAAATTCCTCATACTGTCTGCCTGTATATACCTGTATTCACCCTCTGTCTGACACGCTCCGTTTTAGTGCATTTCAATCGAATTGCAACGGAATTGCGTTGCTAGGCAACAGTTTGGGTCCATGTTTACTTCCTGTCAGCTGATGTTATTTACATCCACTAAAACAGGAAATAAACTGGGACATATTTAGAATGTGTATGTTTAAAACCGTGCAATGGTCTAAATATTGTATATTTGTGACATCACAAATGGACAGAAATCCTAACGGCTTGTTTCAAGCAATTTCTGAATACGAACTGTGTCTATTTCTCCATATATTGAGCGTTTTCATAGTTTAACAGTATTTATATAGCACTTAAACCTGCTTTTTAATATAAAAGACATGAAAATCTCACTTTTTACAATAAGGGACCTCTAAGTAGTGCTTGAAGCCACATTGTAACTGAACCCTGACACTGAAACCTTCGCCTCTTGTTCTGTATAATGGCAAGCTGGGACCTTTTGCTCTGTGTTTCACTTGATGAATAATTACACTGTCCCGGCTGAATTTAATAGCATGATGTAAAGCCGGACCCAGATGATGAATTACTGTACTGGGGAATGTCGTTGCAGACCCATTTTTAGAGATTACGTTTTATTAACTCTTCTGGATGTCAAATCCAGCTAATGAATAAATCAATTATTCATCCATTTTTTAATTTGAAATCATCTGACATGGACAAATGAGTTGCAACAAGGGGTTAGAAAGGAAAGCCCGGGCTCTTCATGGGGGGAGTATTTGGGCCTCAGGACTTATACATCACTCTCTGGTTCCTTACCTTGATATATGTGAGTTAATGTAATCCATCAGCTTCTTACTCTCAGTTTTGCATCATAGCAGCACCATTGTTTCGTTGCATGTCAAGTTGTAAATTATAACCACAGTACCATTACGTGCACAGGGTTCCCTGCCTTTATTAGAAGTGAATGGACACCAAAAATGTGTTACAGCTTTAACAGTACAGAGTGGAGGATGAGGATGATTTGCAGCAGCAGCAGCACTGCATCATGATTCCCGCCTTCTTTCTCTGAGAGCTAAGCGTACCCATTCCACCATATACTCCATATCAATAGTGCCTTTACTGGACAGGAACTATTGATTCCTGTTGCTGTAATGATGTCTTTGGTTCATGTTATTCCTTCCTCTCCTCTTCTTCACATCCCTGCCTCCTAATTAGGAGATATCCAAGCTGAATTATGATCGCCATGGCAACAGAGTCAGCATGCATTCCCTTTGATATCACCCTGTCCCACATGGAGCACAGCTTATCACCAGGTTTCTAAAATTAGACCTCCTCTCTCTCTCTCTCTCTCTCTCTCTCTCTCTCACGCTGGATGGCCTTCCTTCCTCTGCTACGGCCGCTATTCAGGTCCAGTGTTTTCCAGCCTTTTGTTCCATTGTGGAATTTTATTGGATTGTTCAAATTGTCTCAGGCAAATTCGTTTTAACGCCACTCATTTCTTTAACGCGTTAACCCAACTTGCGATATTTAGGTTGTAGCGGGGTCAGGTTTAAAGATAGAGAACTAATGAATCCATTGGTACCAATCATGTCATACTAGCTTGTCGGGAAGGAGGTTAAATAACGCTCCAAACTTACGCTAAATTTTGACGAGGAAAAACTGGCATGGCCATTTTCAAAGGGGTCTCTTGACCTCTGACCTCAAGATATGTGAATGTAAATGGGTTCTATGGGTACCCACGAGTCTCCCCTTTACAGACATGCCCACTTTATGATAATCACATGCAGTTTGGGGCAAGTCATAGTCAAGTCAGCACACTGACACACTGACAGCTGTTGTTGCCTGTTGGGCTGCAGTTTGCCATCTTATGATTTGAGCATACTTTTTATGCTAAATGCAGTACCTGTGAGGGTTTCTGGACAATATTTGTCATCGTTTTGTGTTGTTAATCGATTTCCAATAATAAATATATACATATATTTGCATAAAGCAAGCATGTTTGTCCACTCCCATGTTGATAAGAGTATTAAATACTTGACAAATCTCCATTTAAGGTACATTTTGAACAGATACAAAATGTGTGATTAATTTAAATATTTTACTTGATTGACAGCCCGAATTATAATTCAAGACCAACCTTAGTTGATATTGTAGTTTGACAAACTTGTGTGTCATACTTGGTCTCTCTGTCCCTCCTCTCCAGACACATTTCTAGTTCTCTAAATCAAACCATTTTAAGCTATTTTCCATCCATCCACCAGATGCCCTCGGACTTTCCCTCCTTTCCCTCCATCACCTGACTGCCACACCCACTCACACACCTGTTCCCACTTTCCTAATCACCTCTGCTTGGCCTTCCTCCCCCTCCTCCTCCTCACCTGTGTCTCATTCCCTCGTCAGCCACTCTCCACATACACACCGGTCCACTTCCTTTGTTCTTTTGTCAGTTTGCTCCCTTTTATCTAGATAGCAGACATTTCATTTGTTCGTTCGTTGTCGCCACGGTAGTAAAACAACAAGCCGTCCTCTGTACAAATGGGAGGCCACATTCTCCAGAGAGCAGACATTAGAATAGCTTGACCAGCAATGCATTTTAAATGACGCTACAGTTACGGTGATATATGAGGAATGGTCGGTCCTATAGCCGAGTGCTACAGCAATAAACAGTGGGTGAGTGCAGACAGGAGAGGTCAAGGATGGCGCCACACATACCACAGTTGTTGCATCAGATTCTCCTTGAAGGTGATATAGATTTTGTCCTTTTCCAGTAGTACTCCATATCAGCTTTTTAGCTCTTGTTTTGAATAAAATGTCAGTAGGAATGGAGACGTGATCGCTGATGGACACACGTATAATTAACCAGCTTCTTTCACAAAGAGAAATGCTTATGATCTCTTCACGAAGCCGGGTGATAATAACCGACTCCAGCCTTGTAATCATCGCTCTTTTTTCCATTCAAACCCCATCTCCAAACTTTTCCCTCTGGTGAATCCTTTTTTCTCTACACCGGAGAACAGTCAACACTGACTTCACCCAAAGGTATTAATATAAATTTACATTCATTAAAATTCTGAATAAGTTCTTTAGAATGTGAAAGGCCACGGCGACTGCCTTTCCACCAGCTCTGTGTGAAAACTACTCGGATGAAAACTCAAAGTCAGATTTTACATAAAAGATGCAGTGGAACACCAAAAAGCATTCACACTATAGGTGTAAAAGAGAGAATGGTTACAATGCCGTGTTTTTTAGCAATTTCTTTCTGCTTTTATAAATGAACAGGAGTAAAAAAACAACATATCTGCGTCCCTCTAAATGCTTTAACACACTGCTGTTAACAAGCTTACGATATGTCGATCGCAAAAAAAATGGACCACAAATGTTTGTGGAAGTGACTTCACGCTCAGGCCCTAAAAGCTTATGAGGAAGGATATTTTATTATCATTGGCATAAGCCACTGCTTAAAGCAGCTGTAATCAGTATTTTTATGATGAGTGTATGAAATAGGAGTGTGAAAACAATGTGCAAAGGCTTCGCTCGTGATGATGAATTTATAAAGTGTGAGATGGAGATCTGTGGGGATTGACTCACTTTTGGAGACAGCCTCAAGTGGCTATTTCAAGAACTGCTGTTTTTGGCACTTCCATTGGCTTCATTTCTCAGCGCGACTTTGCTGTCTTGAGGGGAACGTATATAGTAGACAAAACCCGAATAAACGCAAGACAGACAGTTTAATACTATGGGCCCTATCTTACACCCGGTGCAAAGCAGCGCAGCGCAACGGTCAATGCTAGTTTCAGACCAACACAGTTGTCATTTTCACGCCCGGTGCCCACGTTGTGTAAGTAGCTTGCGCCCATCTGGGCACCCATGGGTGTGTTGGCCCCAAATGCACTTGCACCATACACTTTAGACCATGTGCTATAGATCGTTTAAATAGAGCCTTAAAGTGGCAGTATGCAGTATATTTTTGACATCATTGGGCAGAAATTCCATAATAACCTTTCAGCATATTGTAATTCAAGTGTTCTGAGAGAAAACTAGACTTCTGCTCCTCCTCATGGCTCTGTTTTCAGGATTTAAAAAATCTAGCCTGTGACAGGAGACTTTGACCAATCACAGGTCATTTCAGTGTAAGAGCATTCCTATTGGCTGTGCTCCGGTCATGTGAACGGAACTTGGCGTTCCTTCACCAGATTTCACAATGGTGGCGGCGTCACAAACGTTCTCATTTTACAGCTAAACCGTGCACTACAAGATGATTCTGAAAACATTTGAGGAGAGAAATAGGCATTAACGTAACATAATATTGATTCATATTTGATCAGCGCTGCCTAGTTTGACCGTTTGGTCGGAGTTCGCGAGTGATTGACAGCCGGCTCTCATAGACGGCAGATGGACAGCAGACCTCAGATCAGCTCTTACTGCTTGTTTTCCCCCGGTCTGTGAAATCTTGCAGATACTGTTAGGATCACTGGAGGACACAGAGGAACATGATTTTTTTCAGTTTACCTGCTTCATGTACTACTGTCACAGTATAGCAACCGTTTTATAAAAATAACTTTTTTAATCATATTTGCTCCAATCTCGCCTACTTCAGCTTTAACTCAATATTAACTAAGAAAAAAAACAGTCTTTTTTCATAATGTTTTATGACTAATCAATAATAAATCTGTAATGAGTTTGTTATGAGTGCTTTTCATCTGGTCTTGGACCCACGCAGTTCATTTCTCACCACCTGTAGAGCTAACTTAGTGTATTGTCTTGCTCTACATTGTTATTGCTGTTTGCTGCCGTTTCAGGCTGGAATGTTCATTATTAGCCGGCCAGAGCTGACAGGCGTGGGGTAAACATTTTTGAAAGTTCAAGGACAAGCGCCACATACCAATTTACCTTTAAACAGTGCATTGACTGGTTTCCAAGAAGTTGCTTCATTTCTCGCTTTATTTCAAAAATCCCAACAAACAGCAGAACATTAAGAGTCGATCCACAGAAGGCCACACGAGTTCCAGCGATGTGTCCGTGACACCGGGTTAAATGCTGCTTATTCAGTGACGTGTAAGTCTTTGGTAGCTGAAATTACAGAATCAATAGCTGCGTAGTCTCTCTGACCTTCTCCCTCCGAAAGCAGAGCTCTGCTATTGAAATGAGCATAAAAGATGTTTTAGAGATTGTGCACACAGTAAAATGGACAAACCACATTCTTCGAAGCATGAATGCCCCAAACTGAAAAGCCATTTGGCTTTCAGGAGTCACGTAATTGCATCCATCCTTTCTTTTGCAAAGCTTATGCTTCCAAACACAGTCTGTTAACGTGTTTTATATCATTACAGTGGCAATTACACTCCTAATGACATTCACATGAGCTTTTTACAAGCTATAATCATATTTGGTGATTATCAGTTATTACGAAGCACCATATGTAGCCTACTGTAATTAGCCAATTGCATCGTGTTTGGTGTTGTACTGCATTCTGCTGTTCTGTCCTTGTAATTATCATTTGAAAGAGAATATTTTGCTATGCACGATTACAGTCAAGGACTGCAGCAACCTCTCTGCATAATGTGATGAGTCTCTGCAGCCGGGTTAGAAGGAAAAAAGTCATCAGAGAAGCGCCGAGTGTTGCTCTCCTCATTTATCATCACAGAAATTACATGTGTTAATACACATCGCAGTATTTACGGGTTCATTGTGCAGCATGTGTCACAGCTTAAATTAAAACTACTCATTCATTCATACATTTTCCTGACTGTTTAATCCTCATTCTGGGTTGTTCGCTGTTCACTCCTTTCTGCTACTGCCAGCAGCTCTGTAAAGGCTGGCCCACACTGATAACAGATTTTTAAAATATGAGAGAGCCCACACATAACGACATGTCATGATAAATTTAACAGTTTTGTTCCTATATAGTGTGTGTTGAGCACCGATTTGGCCAAAACGGCACACCACACACACTGACAGATTCCATTCATAAACAACAAGAGTCCCGGAATTTTTTTTTTTAAATATAACGTAAATCTCGCAAAATCTTTCGCGATTAAACGTGACTTTAGTGTAAACAAACACGGCGGACAACAGACAGGAAGAATTAGCTTGTTTAGATGTTAGTTTTTGTACTACTTTGTACTGAAAATTCATGAAGGATGGATGAGGTCATGGAGACACGTTAAATAAACACTTGTGTTGTTGTCACAAATTAACAAGTCGGTCCTCCATTTCTGAGCTCCTACTTACTAATACTTTATGCTTCACGTTTTGTATTAGCGGTCCCCGGGGTTTTTTCCCCCCATTTATTTTAAAATCCCCATTGACATGCGGGGTGATCCGATCACAAGTGGACAGCGCTAAGTACAGGTGTGAGTGCACTCAAGGTGCATTGAGATCCAATCGTTCAGAGCACATCCGGAGGTGGTCTGGGACGCATGTGGCCACATGTTTTTTAGCAGTGTGCAGGCGAATGTGTCCTGGGCCACATTAAGGACCGCCTACTCAACTGATGTCCCACTTGGATCCGCGGGGTCTCACTTGGTGAATAGACAGTCCTACAGGCAGACGCGAGTGCTTCTGTGTACTACTGTATCCCTGTTGGTACAACTGTATTTTCTTCATAGGCTATAGCAGGTGTCAAGGGCCACACTGGGAAATGAGAATCACATCAAGGGCCAGGTTAAAGGTTATTCACATGCTTTTATTTAATTGAAAAAGATAAGATTTTGTATTCTTTTGATCTTTGATTATATTGTTGCATGTCCCATATGGCCTTCTCACATACAATTGTCCCGAAAAAGTCAACAAAAAAGTTGCATAGCATTCAGTCAAGCAAAATAATGCATTCTTATTAAATCTTTTACAAGTAGGCTACCATACAGCCAACTCACAACATCACAGGCCTGAATATGACAACTCAATGGATGTGTCGGGCATTTAGTAAAACAAAATACATCCTGATTTAAATGAAATAGGGTTGTTAAAGTTAAAGCGATAACACGTTAAGTCATCTTATTAAATTCATTTTAAATTTTGTCAAGGAAAAACTAGCATGGCCATTTTCAAAGGGGTCCCTTGACCTCGAACCTCAAGATATGTGAATAAAAATGGGTTCTATGGGTACCCACGAGTCTCCCCTTTACAGACATGCCTACTTTATGATAATCACATGCAGTTTGGGGCAAGTCATAGTCAAGTCAGCACACTGACACACTGACAGCTGTTGTTGCCTGTTGGGCTGCAGTTTGCCATGTTATGATTTGAGCATACTTTTTATGCTAAATGCAGTACCTGTGAGGGTTTCTGGACAATATTTGTCATTGTTTTGTGTTGTTACTTGATTTCCAATATTAAATATATACATACATTTGCATAAAGCAGCATATTTGTCCACTCCCATGTTGATAAGAGTATTAAATACTTGACAAATCTCCCTTTAAGATATATTTTTAACACAGAAAAAATGAGTAATTTGCAATTAATCACGATTAAATATTTTAATCGATCGACAGCCCTAAAAAGAAAAAATAATGTATCTTTCATTTTGTTCTTGTCCATATTTCTACAAGTCTCATATAGTCTGTTTCATGTATAACTCAGTGTAAAGGTTGATGGAGGTTTATGATGATTTATGAGTTGTAAAATACTATGATACAGCTTTCAAAGTAATTAATTTCTGTCTTACAGTAACAGATGGTTGTTAGTGTGTTTTATGTCATTAGTCAGATTAATGTTTGAACCATAGCATTAAGGTAAAGTGAAGGTAAAGATTACCATCTGTTCGTCACAGCTGTGAGCGAGGCGTTGTCATGGATTCTCACGCTCTCATACGTGTGTATGTTCATCCTCTGCTCAGGGACCAGATTCAGATTATTGTGCATTACATTTGCATAAAATGGTAATTTGTCTTTGGCACTGGCATACACACCATAAACAAGAATATACGACAATTATGTATCTTAAAATCTTAAAAGTGGCAGTAATAAAAGTGTTGAGTGGATTGTTCTCCATAACAGTGCATGATGCTCATCAGTATTTAGCAATAATTAAATACATGTACATTAAGATAAGTGATGATGTTTGTTGCAGAATGTCATAAAAAACAGCATTGATACTTGTGAGTGGGCTGACGGGAAAGGGTTAAGATAAGGTGTGAGTGAGTGGAGAGGGAGTTCCTCTTTAAACAGGCTCTTGTTGAGAATGGTCACAGCTGATGGAGTAAAGGATTTCTTATCATCGTTGAGCGAGCGAGCTGAGAGGATTGGTGGCGTCATTGTAGATCTGGATTACCTTTTAGGTTGCAGATTGAGAGGATAAATTCTGGAGTTGTTTGTCTCTGAATGTCTTGCCATTATAGATCACTGGTAAAACACTATAGGCTACCAACTGACCACAGAATAAACTTTCCTTATGAACAGCAGCTGTGTAAACACACTCATTTTCTGCTGCAAATGGTGCAACCTGATCTCACGGGAAAGTGTATTAATGGCACGCCATTTTAAAGGTGCTCTATATGATATCCAGAGCATTAATATAGCATCAAACAAATATTTGCTATGTAAAGATATAGAGAAGTAATGTCTACCTGAGCAGAGAATTAAGTCATTCTCCCTCTGTGTGTGTGTTGTAATCTGAGTTTCTCTGTGCTTTGTTGATATAGCCGGGCCGGCCAAGCGTGCCTTTTAGTGCATGTGAGGGTGCCTCACTGGCCAGCTCACAGCCGCCGCTCAGTACTGTGCTCATACGGCAGTTACAGCTGATAACGCCGTCCCGACCGACAGTTGTTAAGGTTGTGGTTTAGGCAACAAAACCACCTAGTTAGGTTTAGGAAAAACATCATTCTCTGGCTTAAAATAAGTACGTAAATACGTACCTAAACAACGTAACATTAGTTTGGAAAACATGTCGTAAACGTAACTTCAAATCAACTCAACAACACGTTGGGACACGAACACCAGTCTCAAGGTTAAAAGTCCTGTGTTTGTTGGACCAATCCACCTCATTTCCCATCCACCATAAGCAGTCTTTCCCACTCTTTATTCTAGCTAGCCACTACCTCTGAGCGTAACATATTTACATGGATGCGTTTACATAGCAGTCAGTACAGACTACATGGTGTGAAATGACACCCCCCAAAAGCAAGAACGCCATTGTGATTCCATGTGTAATCACTCAACAAATTGGCGTGCCATTCGTACGCCATGTGGTGAGACCAGGCTGGACGGTGAGAGTCTGCATCGGTTATAATAGCGATTTGCATGGTCCGCTCTGTCTGGGAAATCATCAAGAAACATCTCATCTTCTCTGTGGATCATTTGACGAACAGATTGCAGATGGAGAGTAGAGAGTAACAGGAAGGATGAGAAGCCTCCACCATCTGTTCTTTTTCATATATGGAGGAACAAGGTCTCATGAGATGATGTAGAATTGTTGACTGCCAGCCGTCTTGCTGCACCACCTGTCTCACATTGTCATCCACATTGTACTCCTATGTCTTCTCGGTCTTTTCAGCAAGTTTTGAATCAAGTTTGTATCACAAAAAGCGGAGACACGGTCGCCCCCGTTCTTTAAAATGGCCTTTTGACCGTGTGTTGATATTCACAAGACAGAGTCCTGAAACTGTTGGAGCATTGTAGTGTGAATGTTTAGACAGCCTCCACGAGCTGTCAGGAGTTCAACAGACGCTTCTCACACAGCACAGATGGAAACATTTCTCAAAACACTGTAACACACGAGCCAATATCACCAACAAAAAAAAAAGTGTCTACACTCAATACACTCCAAGGCCTTCGCTTTTTCATTAAAGTTCCACAAACACCAACATAATCTAAAATTTCTGTGGTAGCCATTGCTCACAATACCAGGTATTGACTATCCTACATTACATCTGCATTGTGAGGAATACGTCATTTTTAAAGTCATGTCTTGTATCTTCATCCAACCCGATATCACGGCTAACATCCAGCTTTATTTAATCCAGTCCTCTGTGGGGTATACATTGCTACCACAACAGAGGCATGGTTTACACACAGTTAGGCCCTGATCAGACAGAGCGTGTTTTAGCAACCTGGGACGGCTTTTTGTAATTATTTTCAAAGAGAGCGAAGCTTTTTGCTCACTGCTTTTGCTTTGCTGAGCACCCTGCGGTTTTTGCAGGAGCGCACTGAATGCCTTGAGTTGAAAAAACTTCAGCTCAGGGCAGAGAACTTCCAGACGCCCTCTTCGTTTTTTCCATTCTGATCTCATGGGAAGACAACATAGGGATAGTCCACGTGTCATGATGACGCATTTGTAAAAGACCCGCCTGTCCACCAGAGGATAGCTTGTCAGTGTCACGTTTTGCCTCGCCGAGGCGTGAATATTACGCACGTGTGTGAAGGTGCAGTACCAGCAGGGGACAACAAAATCACTCACTTAGGTTTAGGCAACAAAACCACTTAGTTAGGTTTAGAAAAAAAACGTCATGGTTGGCCTTAAAATAAGTATGTAAACAAAGGAAAATACATACGGAAACAACATAACATCAGTACGGAAAACACGTCACAAGTGTTACTTATGTAACTTACAAAACAAAGTTATTAAGGCTAAAGGGTAACTTTGATATTTTTCAACATATTTTCCCATGTTTTTGTGTCAAAGTGACTAATGGGGACAACAATTTTTGAAGTTGGTCCAGTATTGAGGGTGAATGCCATAGATGGCAGCTAATAAACAGGCTGTAATGTTATCATATTGGGCAATTCTCACTGTAAAACTACGTCAAACTACAACTTGTTTTTGCAACTGACAGGCTCAGATCGTTATTATAAGTGTCTGACAACATTATGGAAAGGAGCCTACAGAGAAATAAAACCTTTTTCTTACCTTTCGCTTGATGCGGTCTGTTTGTTCGCTCAGAGAAGTTCCGTTCTGAAATCTTGCATCTCATCCACATTGTCAAAATCAATTAAATATTCAGCCATGACATTGAATATCTTATAGATAACACTAAACTATTTTTTCTGTACTCTAACGAAACAAACTCTGCCAACACCGGCACTCCTCTCTCCAACTCTCACTCGACAACGACAACAACATGACACTGCACTAGACTTCAGGACTGACACAGAAAACCTTTCCTGGACAAAGCAATAACCCTCTACAACACCTCACCTCTGTCCAACAGAGAACTCTCAGCTTTATAGCTTCTGTCTAAACCAGGGGTCTGCAACCTGCGGCTCCGGAGCCACATGCGGCTCTTTAGCTCCTCTCCAGTGGCTCCCTGTGGATTTATAAAAATGAAAATGAATAACTGTTTTTTTGTTTACATTTTTATTTGTATTTATCATTGTTGTAGGTCTATGGTACGACGGAGTATTAGGGCCACATTGAGGAAAAAAAATAAATTGGAGATTTCGAGAATAAAGTCGTAATATTACAACAATAAAGTCATAGGTTTTCAAGAAAAAATTGTAATATTATGAAAATAAAGTCATAGGTTTATGAGAAAAAAAGTCGTAATATTTTGAGAATAAAGTCATAATATAATAACATATGTTATTTTCTTTTCTTCTCGTAAAGTTATGACTTTATTCTCGTAATATTCCGACTTTTTTTCTCATAAAGTTATGACTTTATTCTCGTAAATTACGACTTTTTTTTACTTTGTTCTCGAAATTTCAGATTTTTTTTCCCTCAACGTTGCCCTAATACTTCGAAGTAGTCCCTCACTGCATTCGACTTACAGTATATACTATATACTTAGACTATAAGCTGTGTTACCTTTGCGGCTCTAGACATATTTAATTTTTTTTTTGTGCCTAAAATGGCTCTTTTGATAGTAAAGGTTGCTGACCCCTGGTCTAAACCATACTCCACTATGTTGCACATCATCTCCCACTCTATTATATTATTATTATTATATCTGTGTTGTGTTGACAACTTTACCCGAGGGTGGAAAATGAAAGCATCCAAAATGAAAAGGGTTCATCCTCTGTGGGTGAGTTTCATTGCAATCTGTCCATTAGGTTTAGATTACACTTGCTGGGCCAGAAGCGTTGGACAGTTGGTCGTTTACCGGCCAAGGCGCTGCTCCTGTAGGTTACGTTTGAATAGATTTGTAATTGCATTGAAGCAAATGAAGGAGAGCTATATCGGTTGTTCAAGGTTCACTGAGGATATCATTACTGTGTGTACAATACGTTCAGTATAGTAGAAGGAAGGTTGAACACAGACATACAGGATACAACTCTGAAAGGCTGAATCCATCCATTTACTATGTTACCCCGGTAACTAATGGCTCTGCATTGCCCATCATCCATTTCTCATCAAAACTTCCACATTGTGTACTTGACATTACCCTTGACATTGTGTCCGTAATGCACGTCTCAACAAGACACGACTTGTTATGGCAGTGTGAAGACAAGTGAAGTGAAGTCATACAGAGACAATCAACACCATTTCTGCACTCTCAGACTTAACGTTATCTCCTGGCTTCATTGAGACATGCAGATTCGATTTTTCTTGTCTTTGGTCCTTAGGGAAGTAATGTTTTAGTATATTTTAATTTTAAGCGGAGTAGGGGAACTATTATGATGACAGACTAATAGTGTGTAATCAGCTTTCATCTACCGTTTAATTTATTAGTACTTATTTTATTATTTATAATATTATTAATTTCTCTTTATTATGATTTTCTTTTACTTATTTACTTACTATTATTATTAGTTTTTATTGTTTGTTTTGTCCTTCTTTTTCACTCACATAAAAAAAACTGCTATTGGATCTACAGTATATATATATATATATATATGATGCTGCTCACATTGCCTGTGTGAAGGAAGCAGTTTGTTATGAATTGCTAAAATTGTCATTTTGATGGTGATGATATCTATTTGTTCTGAGAGCCAGCAGCAACAGGACAAGGAGCTACCCACGGCTCACTTTTAATATTTCATTTCTTATTGTACAAATGAGTCAGGAGCATTGCTCTTTTTTATTCAGTAGCTTGTGTAATTGTGTTTATGATGTGCAATTTGGTAAACAGCTTTCTTTTTCGTCCCTCCATCCAAGCCGTGTGCTTTCCAAGCCATCCATCCATTTTCTATACCCTTTTTATGCTCACATTGTTTAACATAACATAACAAATAAAACCCCGTTAAAGCCTGATCACACCAGCATTTAAATCGGCAAAACTGGGGTGAAGACAAACTTTTTCGCGTCAAGTTCATCTTTGGTGAACTTTGACCCTGTGTGAACTTATTCTCCCTTTCGTAACCGAGCTAATGAGCAGTTAGAAAGCTCATTGGCTTGACAGCTTTTCCCTTCTTGAATAAAATTCTCTATAGAAAGAAAGGATGTACAATCCTGAGAAAAACCCACTAGATCAGGGATATTCAACCTGCTTTGCCTGGGGGCCACTTTTGCAAAATGGCAGGAGGCCAGGGGGCCACAGTTTAACATTAATAATATTTTTCAGACAAAATGCATAAACATTAAAAGGACCATCTTTCTTTATAATTCTTTTCAAATTAACCAACTTATTATTCAAGACTTAGCCAAGGGAGGGAAGGGGAAAGGTCCAGTGGATGCTCCCCTTTTTTATTCACTTTGGCACCTTATTTAAATTAAAAGTACAAAAAAAAATCCCATTGTGAATCAATTTATTGTCATTGCTACCCGGCAACATAGGGCCAGCCGGATGAGTATCACTGCGCTTTATTTTTTTTTTTACAATTTATCGACTTCCTTGTTAGATTTGACGACTTTTAAGACCCCTTTGGCGACTTTTTTCGAAACAGTGCCGAGCTGAAAATGTATTGACTTTCTGGTCTGACCTTAACTCCTCTCCCTTGAAGAGAGTCATAAGAGTCACACTCATTTGGCTTCTGACCACTTGTGACAGAAACAGGTCGCTTGCCATTGATTTTTGACTAGCAAGCTGCGACAGGACACATCCGCACATCAGGGTCAGTCAAAGTCCACACAAGGAAAAAGTCTGCTTTTTTATATAATGGACAACATGTGATTCATAGATTTTATGCCTTTATGCCTTATCGTTTAAGCTGCGGTTTCAATTACTGTGATCGTGTGACTCCCGTTGCTCCTAAAGTAGTGTTATTATGGTGAGGACGGCCTCTGAGCGATGTGAACAGCGTTTCCACGGTTTTGCACTCGGCAACTCACGTTACCGCAGTCTTGGAAAAGGAGGAGTGAGCGGAGGGGAACTCAGTTGGTTGCAATCTACAACCACACCACTAGCTGCCACCAAATCCTGCACACTGTACCTTTAAATAAATGTGCCGACACAGAAATGTAAAAAATTGTCCATTCCAAGTAGAAGTCATGCATTCAAAATCTTACGTACTGGATCTTCATCAGTGAAGACCATGGGATCCTGTTGGATGCTCTGTAAAAAGCTAGTTCGTGGACCATGATGAGATAAGAATATTTTGTCAAACACAACTCCTACATCTTCATTTTCCATTGTGTGTCAAAATGAGTTTATTTTCCTCACAATTCAGGGTAAGCGGGCTGAGGGAATAAGAATGTGTACAATTGTACTTCGCATTTTATCTCAGTTGCTGTGTCAGACAAGGAGGTAACAAAGGTTAAAGCAGAACATGCATTCATGATATTGTAATTATAAGGCTGACATGTTACCAATCTGTGGTCGCCAGCATCTTTTTCTACGCTGTGGTGTGCTGGTGGGGCAGCACAGCTAAGAAGGACACCTCAAGGCTGGACAAGCTGGTCAGGCGGGTTGGCTCTGTGGTCGGCATGGAGCTCAACTCTCTGGTGACGGTGGAAGAGGAAAGAACACTCAACTCACTGCTGGCCATACTGGACAACGCCAGCCATCCTCTGCACGCCGTCATCACCAAACAGAGGAGCTGGTTCAGCGACCGGCTGCTGCTCCCCAAGTTGCTCCACAGACAGACTCAGGAAATCCTTTGTCTTCTGAGCCATCAAACTGTACAACACCTCTCTGGGGAGGAGGGGGACAAAGGAGGACGGCCTGCAGGACAGTTAATCCACACAGTGCACTTTAACAGACTGGGCTACTTTTTTAATTCTGCACACCACAAACAGCTCTATACTCTGCACCTTTATAGACTGGTTTTACGGTATTCTACAAACAATATACAGCTTTATTCTGCACTTTAGTCTATTTTCTTAAAAAAAAATACTCTCTACCTCAATTCTTATCCCGCATTATATTCCATATTTGACTTTTCTTAATATCTATATCCCCTATATTTTATTATCCAGCATTATATCACTTTCTGCACTACATTCACATTTTTAATAGTCCCGTATCTCAGTTGTTACCCTGCACTATATTCAGTTTTAACAGTTTCTTCATCTCCTGTTATTTTTATATTTGGTATATTTTTTTTTATACTCTGTATTAATTATTTGTGCCTTTTTACTAATATGTTTGCACTATGGAGCCGTGATGCTGGAAACTTGAATTTCCCTCGGGATCAATAAAGTAACTATCTATCTATCTATCTATCTATCTATCTATCTATCTATCTATCTATCTACATTAGTTCCTTAAAAAAAATATCAGTTGTACATGAGTGTTTGCGTTGCTGCCAGGGCATTGTAATATAAGTAAGAGATGTAATGGGCACCATGTTGATGGAGGGTACTTAAACTGTCTGATAACAAATGTCTTCATTTGTCCCTTAAGTGTTTCATACTGTGCTTATGTTCAGTTATGGACAAAACTGTTCTCCCAAGGCAGATTTTGGAGACTGCTGGTGAAAATGTGATTATGACAGCTGATTAGTGCAATCAAGTGCCCATAATTACAATTTGTGTCCAGTAATTCATAGTAAATGTATGTGAGGAGGTGGTTGGAAGACAGATGTTTCTCATACCGTAGATGTAATAGCTTGGGGGGGTGGAGGGGAGAACCATTGGAAAGTGGAAAGCATACGCCACTGAACTGATATAATGAACTTCATCATTCATTATTGATCCTAATAACGATTATAATTTCCAGTCACTATAATGCTGGGTCTCAGTGGAAACTTCTTTCATTACGTTATTGTTTCAGAAGCTAGGTAAAGATAATAATTAACATCCCAAATTATCCCACTGGCTATTGGCAGCTAATAGCTACAAAACAAAGGAAAGGAGTCACCTGTATAATGAACCCACAGAGAATAATCACCCAAATTTGCAATTTCCCACAAACTTTGCTGTCATCAATAACATTTCCAGCAGCAGCAGGAAGCTGTTTTCAGTAAAACAATCTCTGATAAACCCACCACATGCTGCCTGTCCAGCACCAAACAACAGAAGGACAACTTTAGAAACCAGCAGGTAAATTAGGGCGGCATCTAACGATTATTGTCATCGATTAATCGATTAGTTGTTTGGAAAATGGTGAAAAATGTCGATCTGTGTTTCCCAAAGCCCAAGATGACGTCCTCAAATGTTTTGTTTTGTCCACAACTTAAAGATATTCAGTTTACTGTCATAGAGGAGTAAAGAAACCAGAAAATATTCACATTTGAGAAGCTAAATATTGGACAGAAACAATTTCAAATGAATGCTCCGTAACAGCTCGATGTGTAAATAAGCAACTATTGGCTGATAAGTTCAGCATATATATCTGGTGTATACATATTTTAGTGCTTGTTAGAGCTGGTTCTTTGCTTTACCTTTACTTAAAGATTTGAAAGGCCAAAAGAAATAACACTGAGCTCAATATTTTGTCAAGTTAAATTCTTGCATTACTCGCCATTTGACAGTATACCGACCTCCCTGTGGGATTTCTCAGGCAAAGCCACAGAGTGCTTGTGGCTCGTGGTGTGCGAGCATGTCAAGTGTTATTAATGTGGGACTGGGGAAGGAAGAAGGAAGACCACAGCTGCAACTGTCAGCGCAAAGTACTGTAGAGGTTATTACACCAAATATCAGGGGAAGCAGCCTGGCCCTGCTCGCCGTGAGAATCTGTCAGTCCTGACTCAGCCCAGAGGATCTACACGCCTGCCATTGTGACCATATACAACCCCGTATGCTAAAGGATTCTGGGAGTTAGTTATGACGTACTGTCCAATTAAATACACTCTATTCTGATTAATGTAATCTGAACTAATGGGTTAATGAGGTCCTCTGTATGTGATCCCTTCCTTCTGTTTGTTTCTATTGACTTTGAACTGTAGCTTTAAATTAGCTCGAGCACATTCATGCTCCCAGAATAATCTAACGGTTTGGTTTTGGTGACCTTATGACCTTTTCTCTGTAGCCACCTGCAGGCCAAACTTAGCCTTCTTTACATAACTATTCTGTCTTTGATGCAGCACAGTAACGTAATAATATGCACGAATACACGGTTTGTATATTTGTGCCAAACTGTCACAGTATGGGAGTCACGTTCCGGTGCACGCAGACTTCATGGTGTGTAGATTGATGCACGTAATGCGGAACCAAAGGTCGCAAGTGCAAGTTCCCCCCTGGAAACTTTTAGCCATACGCTGTTAGCACCATGTGCTGAGGTTAGAGGTTAGCACCATGTGCTGAGGTTAGAGGTTAGCACCATGTGCTGAGGTTAGCACAACAAGCTGATTGCCGTGCGAGTCAGTCACACTATGGGAAGCGCAAATGAAACACCGGAGCTGGAAGATCTGCCTGCATCCAGAAGCACATGGCTAATTATTATGTAGAATGACGTCATCAGATCTTCCCAATTTATCTTTCTGGGTTGTCCGTCCCTCCGTTCGTCCGTCCGCCCGTTCCATTCTCGTGAACACAATATTTCAGGAACGCATGGAGGGAATCTCTTCAGATTTGGCACAAACGCGCACTTGGACTCAAGGATGAACTGATTAGATTTTGGTAGTCAAAGGTCAAGGTCACTGTGACCTCACATCCATCCTATTTTTGTGATATGTTGGGAACGCCCGGAGGGAATTTCTTCAAATTTGGCGCAAACGTCCACTTGGACTTAGGGTCAACTGATAAGAATTTGGTGGTCAAAAGTCAAGGTGACGATTGATGACTTTTTGGACAGACATGAATGTAAACTGCAATTTGACAGGTCTGCGGAGGCATACAACCACAAGGCGTTTATTCTAGTTTTTCCCACTATGGCAAGGACATGACCCACCTTACCCTTCCTCCCGATGACATCATTCTGCATAATAATTAGCCATGTGCTTTGGTTTGTTGCAGGGAGAGTGTGTATTTTCGGAGCAATGGGCCTTCGGAACAATGGGTTTGTTTTCAGGATAATGGGCTGTTGGACAAATGTGCTTTCCGTCCAATGGGACATTTTTTGGACAATTGGGTTTTCGGAATGATGGACCGTCAGAACAATGGCATTGCAACCAGGTTCAGTGACTGTGTGCATCTTCTTGTACAGAGACCAAAACCTGTGTTCACTGACCATATCTGGCAACCCACGTATAGCTTGGGATGCTGCACAGGAGTGCTGTGAATGGATAAATTGTTGCTCAGCTGTGTACTTAAAATACAGACGTGAGATACACATGGATCTTCTTATCTTACTCTCGGAAAGAAAGCAAATAATCATATTTCCCACAAGGTTTAACTCTTCTCCTAATCCTTTCATTAAATATCAGCTAAAGGCATAGTTTTATTGCCATGTGCTTATTGAAGTCAACACAGTTCATTTGGATTTCATCCTCAAAGCTTTGGGTTAAACTAGACAAAAATAAACCTATTATTTTGCATATAAAGCTGGCAAAAATGGTCTCATTTATCTCTTTATGACTGATTCAGCGCAACCTTTGTCTTCTCTCTTCTGCAGTTCTATGCAATTATCATCCATAATGGGCATTAAAGTAAATCTTCAAACATAAGTGTTAAGGCTTGCTTTTAAATATAGACTGAAAAGTTCAACCCAGAAGTGTGTTTTTAGTTTTTCTTGCAGCTCGAAACATGACCCTGAGATCCGACTGTATTTCAGTGCTGTGAAGTGTTAATGAACTGTAAATGACAGAGAAGGTGTTCCTCAGTCTTTCACAGAGGCTGAGGATATGAGAGTCTTCCCAGAGGGGCGAGATGAGAAGATCAGAGGGTGAAATGGTTGGATAATCATGTCCTCTTCATATTTAATTGCTGTATGAAGGCAGACCATTTTTAGCTCCTTTATGAGCAGGCCACGTTTAACTATAGTGTATGTGTGTACGTGCCTTTACTCTATGCAGTGTTGCATAGTAGTACTAGCCACCATTCAGTAAGTCTTGTCTTTGTAATATATCTGATATGTAGTAGCAAATCAAAGGCATTTTGTTTGCTTCAGTGTTGTTCTCTTTGGCTTTTATTTAACTTCCCTTTCTAACCATTACATCATGTCAAATGCCAAGATGAATGTGCCATATTAAACCTTTATGAAAAAATATCTTAGGGTTATTGTCTACATTTGAGACGACTACACCAGCCTCAATTCTGCCAAAAAATATAAATAATTTTTAAAGTCTAAAGCCCCACTGACAACCCTCAGCTGATGCAATGTTCATTTCACCCCATGATATGAAAGTGTTTGTGTTTCTTTCACACTGGCTTACTCCTAGTTGTTCTCAAAGTGTCAAATTCGTCCTAAGGGTGACGCTAAACTAGACCCATGGGGTCTTTAAAGGATAATTAAAGCTGCCGACTCATATCGTTGGGAAAAACAGTTCGTGTCAGCCTCCTAGTCGACAGGAAAAAACTGCCCAAGTATCAACAAACCAGTGGGAAAATGTCTGTTTCATATCTGGTTTCCCTTGTTAACAAACCACTACAAAATCACAAAACACCACCATAAAACGACGGTGCAAGCACTGGGGTTCACATCCTGAGTCCAGTTTGTGGTTAGGTTTAGGCATTAAAAACACTTTAGTTAAAGCTACGACGAGGAACTTTAGATTTTGTGTTGATTTTGGCAGTCCCTGTGGACAAAAACGGTAGTGTTTCCGAGCACCAGACTCCCATTTTACTGCAGCAGGGTCTGACAGTCTGCCTCACGCAGTCCTGGTTCTGGTTCTCCCGTGCCTCCCTTCCTTTCAGCAGGCCCAGCAATACGGCCTGAGCCTCCAGCAGCATGGTGTCGGTGTTGGCTCCCAGCGGGGACCGGCGAGGCTCTGCTCCTGGCCGAAAGAGAAGCCACTGCCAGATCTGGGTCTGTTTGCGGTGGGCTGCTCGCTGCTGGAGGCCCCGCTGGAGTCTGAGCTGAAGGAGTTTTTGGTGAACCTGCATGATTTCGTCTGATTTCGCTGGAATCAGACTCAGTGGCACCGATGACGAGCATTAAGAATAACTATAGAGAAATAGCCAATCTTCTCGCTGATTGTCTCGGATACTTATGTAGGTCATAAAGAGGCATCAGTATTAAATTGAGACTGTTTCATAACCAGATAAAAAGTTCCTTCTTTATTAAACCAAGACCACGATCTTTCCCTAACCATAACCAAGTGCTGTGAGTGCTTATACTTAAATATCTTGCATGCAAAGTTTACATTGTGGCCAGTGATGTAAAGCTAATGGGGTTCTCTCATGGAGTATGAATATGCTCCGTACATTTCATGGCAATCTGTCTGTTGGACTGTAATATTTCTGAGTGCAAGTGGAAAGTTTAGTTTTAATGGTGGTGCTAGACGGAAGGTATGAGGGCACCAAAACATTAGGGTTCAATCCCCACGATTATCCTTAAGTTATTTAATCTATTCCATCAGGTTTGAAAGTAAGGAAAATATTTGATGCAATGGTAATGGTCAACTAAAGATCAGAGGGGCACCAAACTCATTAGGAATCGCTGCAGACTTTGAATATCTATAAATGCCATTGATATCTGGCAAGTCGTTGTCAAATATCTGGACCAAAGCATTCAACAGACAGATGGATGAGCAGAACGACCATTGGATCAATAGATAGAGAGATTATGAATAAATAAAATGCATCTATAAATGAACACGGACTCATAAATGAATTTCTATCCTTTTTATCTTCCTTGAACGCACATAAAAGGGAGGACATACTGTCTCTGATCATCAGCGCCAGTTATTAAAGAAATCCCTCCATCTGTGCTCCGCTGTCCATCGCTCCACCATCGCTCAGCATGTATCGACCACCGAGACGCTGCTAACCCACAATGCGTCGGAGCGCCTGACCTTTCCATGAGAGCATCACGGATCGATAAAATTTGATGGTCATGTTGATGTTCAAAGAAACAGCGAGGGAACATTGTATTGAAAGTCAATACAATAATAATTCATGAATGATTTATGAGTATATTCCTTCTCTGAGGATAAAAATGTATTTGTTAAATTATTGGACTGAAAGTGTTTCTTCTGTGTGTGTGTAATTATTTCTCAGATTACATGGCCGAAAATTGTCATCCCGTGACATTTGAACAGGAAGCTTATGCTTCACACCAGGTGAATGGCATAATGAGCTGTGTACTCAGCAGATAAAAGCCTCCTAAGCATTTACTATGCATCTCTTCCTTCTTGCTCCTTATAGAGCAGATAATTATCTCCCGGCTACCGGAAGACTGACCACTTAGTGAAGCCGGGAATATTTCATGACCTTGTTTCCAGTAAGTTACATGGAGTTGAACACTCTGAAGGAATCTTGGGAGCGCGGTGGAAAACGGGTTTTGGTCCTCACACTGAGGCATAATGAGTCATCTTGTGCTAATGAGCCTTTTGAAGATGTACTAATAAATGAGCAGTTCAACTGAGCAAAGTCGGTTCCTCGTGACAACAGAGTTGCCAAGGGATTTAAAAGACAATACCAAGCATCATCACAACCAGTCTGATGTCTCCTTATTCCCATTCATTCCCATTCAACCAGAGTAATCATGATATCAATATTTCAGCTATAATCACAACAATAGGAACAAAAAAATATCATTTAGCTTAAATCATCTCATTGACAACAGATGTATTTACTTTGTAAGTAAGAAAATTGCAAGGATGGATAGCCAGCAAATTGGCCCCGGGGCCCCAAAAACCATAGGGGCTCCAAAGCACCATGCTTACTGTTTTTAAAGTGTGCTTTTCAGTCTTAAAGGTGCAAATTGCAGCAAATATCTATTTGTAAAGATATAGAGGACTAATGTCTACCTGAGCAGAGAATGAAGTCGCTGTGTGTGTCGTAATTCGAGTTTCTCTATGCCGTGTTGACATAGTTGCATGCTTTTAGTGCATGTTTGAACATGTGAGCGTGCCCCATTGGCAAGCTCACGGTCGCCTCTCAGCCCTGCTCTCACACGGCAGTTACATCTGATAACGTCGTCCCGACAGACGTATCCGTCGCGGAAATGTAGCACCCACCCTCTGGTTCCCCCTCAGGTAAACACTGTTAGTTCTGTCAGCATTGTTGCCGTTGTTCGCACTGTCAGCACAGCTCAGCTGTTTCCATGTTGAGATCCAGGTGGAGGCAATAGAAATGTTCCCAATCATACATTCAGCGCCTTTAAGGCCTTTCCATGGCGGGAGTGTTTTTTTCATGCGATTAATTTGTACGTCAGTATATTTTTTCATACTGTTGTTTTTGTCGTGAATAAAGGCATCAACCAATCACGTTGTGCGGAACGGACATATTCAAAACGTACACTATAGTCACTAGTGTACAATGACATGGAGTCTCCGTAGTCCAAACCAAGACAGGAAACCTATTGCTCCTTTCAACCTTGACAAAGGCAGTGCATACCGGATCCACTCTGTCCGTTCTTACCTTTCACAATAAAAGCCCTAAACATATACACTACATACTGTACACACTACACAGTTTTCCTCAGACAGATGCTGCTCTGGGTCAGTAGGATCCCGGTGGTTGGTCTTCTGCCCGTGCGAATCTATTAAAATTTTTTATTGAAAAAGTGTTGAAACTGTCGCACGTTTGCATAGTTTTGATGCGAAATATTCGCAGGAGAGTACTTTTTGCATTTCCATGTAATTTATTCGTCACACCCCCAGTGTGTAAAGGTCTTTAAGGCCTGGTCACATCAGCATTCAAAATGGAAAATGTGATTTAAAGTATGATTAGTGGATTTGGCGACAGGGGTGAAGTGAATTTGCTAATTTTTTTGTGTTGAGTTAAACTTGGGCAAACCAACAGCACCGCCGTGGCTACAGTTATGCTACTCTTTTTTTTGTTAGGTTTTATGAATTAAAGCCATTTTTTTAACTAGCATTTCAATTGCCCTTGTGAATATCAAGTTTAAGGACTGTAAATAAAACAGATTAATAAAAGAGCTTCACTATTGTGTCAAAATCTTTGTAGATCTCCCAGTAATGCGCACCTGTCTGGGATGCTGTCAGGAAGGTTGGAGAAGATAACATCAGTATGATGACATTAGTATAATGTATCTTAATGATAACTATGGTGTTTGTGTAGGTGTACATAGTATATAAGTTACATAACATGATCCTCCTCAGAAGTTCGCCTTGCATTAAATAGTAGTCATGATGTTGCGTCACCACAAAGAAACACATCAAAGTTCGTAATGTGGTGAAATCTGACTCAAATCTGCTGCAGTGACTGTTTGCTAATATTGTTTCACAGATACAAACAACATTCGCTGTTAACGTCAATCCCAAAAACTTAGTATTTAATTTATGAAGTGAGTCACAATGAGCACTTGGTTTCCATAGCAACCAGCACGCCAGAGTCCGCCAACTGAGCCTCCTGCCAATGCCACGGTTTGAGACTACTGTCCAAAGATCAGAGTGCGTGTGTTTGTAGTATTGGTAAGTGGATTCTTTAGGAAAAAACAAGGCGAGCTGTATCACGCTGCCTTTTCTTCTGCTGTTCGAAACACTGTTTTCAAGGCTGCCTCTGGCTGATCCTGTCTTGCTCCCCGTCAGTTAGCTGTGATTTTATCATTTGGTGAAGTGCTTGTTAGCTATTTAGATAATAAAATGAACAATATTTTTTTAAAAAGAGAAATGTCTTAAGTATTGCAGTAATAACATCCCAAGACTTCAGGTTCTTGTTACACTATGACCATTTCAATATTTAAAATCATAGAGACGATGGAATTAAATGGGACATATTATGCTAACTTTCAGCTTCATACTTGTATTTTTGGTTTCTACTAAATATGTTTACACACTTTAGTGTGTCTTTTGAGTAAACTGAACTTATTGGTGACTGAGCTAAAAAAAACCTCTCCAAGCTAGTGACTTTAAAGGTGCAGTGTGTAGGATCTGGCGACATCTAGTGGTGAGGTTGCAGATTGCAACCAACTGAAACTTCCCCCCATGTGCCAAGCGTGCAGGAGAACTACGGTGGCCAACAATGTGAAAACGCGAATGGCCCTCTCTAGAGCTAGTGTTTGGTGTGTCCTTTCTGGGCTACTATTGAAACATGGCGGTCGGCTGCGTGAATAGGTCCCACCCCGTAAGATATATACGACTCATTCAAGGCTAACAAAAACACAACAATTTGTAATTTCAGGTGATTATACACTAAAGAAAACCTACTTGTTAATATTATATTCCATTTTTGCCAATAGATCCCCCTAAATGTCACAAACTGTTCCTTTAAGCTTGCTAGCTTGTAGAACTTTTTTTGTTTTTTAGCTTTTTTTAGTGAAAAAGCCCCAGAGAAAAAAGAAAAAAACTATTCTGACTAGCACTAGCCCAGCTAATTTGTTAGCTCTTAGCTCACTGGCTACAGTAGTTTATCAAGTAGCCGTAGTAGTCCCTATCACACACCAGACCGGCATCGGAAAGTAGCACGCAAATTGCGAAACCCTCGTAAGATGGTTAAGGTCAGGCATTGACCTTGAATGGTTAAAGTTAGGATAGGTCGTCAGGCAGCGAGTTTCGCAAGAGTTTTTGCAAGTTTTCGCAATTTGAGGGTTAATTTCCAGACACGACCACCAGACCAGCATCGTGTCATCAAGCATCAATTGCCAAGGCCGTGCCCCCTTTTGGGGAAAAGGATTGTGCCGTCACATAAGTAGAGAAACTTAGGAAATTGCTGAAAAGCTGTTACCCCGTTCTCCCCCAAAGCTCCCCAAGGTGTCCAGTGATGTTGTGAAAGAAGCCAAAAATAAAGATGCCACCCCCTCATCGGAACCAAATACAAGTCATGGTTTGTTATGGCCTCAAGAAGAAAGTGAAAAGGGACCAGATCGATGACTGCCGAAAAAGAAAATTTGAGAATAGAGAGGGATGAGGCATTAAAGGAGAAGCATGCAGCGACAATTGGACCGAGGAGCGGCTCTCTGGGCTCACATGGAATGTGTTTTGGGGATTATATACTTACCTGGTTCAGTTTGTAAGGTCTGAGAAAAAGTTTAAGCTGTCCGCTGAAGACCAGCTATTCAGTAACACTGTTGAAGTAATGACAGAATCCATCCTTTGCCCTGCTGTGCAACATCTTGGACCTATAGGTCGCAGCACTGTACAAACATTGATCAACCTGATGTACAGAAAAATCACTCACCTGACTCACTGGCCAGAGCGGAAATCCATGTCAAGCACATGGACTGCATATAAAGATGGACGACGCGTCTCCACTTCCTCCCACTGTACAGAAGTGAAGCCAAAATATCCCGGATAAGGAAGCTGCCATCTTGAGATTTTGATGAGAGACTCGCAGCTCCCAATCATGACGTCTCATCCCCTTTTTATAGCATCAAATAAGTAATTAAAACCAAACTTATCAGAAAAATTAACACTTGAACATACATCAGTGTGATAAGAACTACCTAAAATGACAGAAACCATCTTTGGAAAAAATTATTTCAAATGAACTTTGACTTTTTAGTTTGGCCCATGTCCCATCCGATAACATGGAGGAGGCGGGCTTTATGACCTATACTGCAGCCAGCCACCAGGGGGCGATCAATATGTTTTGGCTTCACTTTTGGGGAGCTGTCATGTCGTCCATCTTTATATACAGTGTACAGTCTATGGTCAAGCATAATATTGTTGTGTTTTTTTGAACGTCAAAGCCTGTAAACATGTTCTACTAGAAACCCCAAATAAAAGTATGAGCATAATATGTCTCCTTTATTATTTACTGAACTGAAGCTAGCCAGTATTGTAGGCTACGGGCAGCATATTTGACAAAAAGTAACTACAGACTATTTTCTGTCAATAGAATAATGCCAATAAGACATACCTCTATACAAACTGATCAACATGTTTTGCACACAACTGGAGTATGATTACACAATTTTACAATGACACAAAAACACTTTATAGAAAGCAGACCTCCACCAAGACTTGAACATCTTCCCCAGGTATATAGGGGACCAAAATTTGGCCTCCTGGTGGACTAGAAGTATTGGGATCTCTAAAAAAATCAGTACTTTTCTTTGTGGAGGAAAAATGGAGGAAAATGGAAATCATGATGTTGACATTAGGGCAAAAGGTCGAAGGTGAAAGTGTGAATGCAAATTTCACGCCGGCACAGCCTTCAGTTTTCAAGAGGTGTTGGTCAAACAGATGGACAACCATACGGAGAGACAGATGGAGGCAGACACAAAACCTCTGCTGCTTGCCTGAGATAGAAATGTAATCAAACTGTGCGGTATGATTGCTGTTATTTCATCAGAGATGGACAACAGTTGGCTGATAGATGATGTCATCCTGATAGGTTTGGCTGAAGGTGGAGAATGATTGGCTGTCCGGCAGACGCCCATGTCCTGGATTGGTAGGAATGTGCGGTGTGACCTGGTTCCCTTTAGGTCGGTGTAACCTGGTGAAACACCAAGACAATTTCATGAGTAAATACCACTCATAACTTTAATTTTCTACAACACGGTTTCACATTCACCTACATGAATAAAGCTTATGTTATATTCTATTTATCAAAAATAACTCTGTCATGCAGCATTTAGATAATATATCGATATAGAAAATTTGACTGTTATCCCTGGTATGTTCAGCAGCTGTGGGTCCTTCAAATAATCCCCCCCACCCCCAACAGCAACCACAACATACCACCAACAACAATACTGCTACTAATAACAGAAATAGATCAGTACGATAACTGTCCTTTGGAAATGAATTGTCATTACACTCACATGCAAGATCTATTGCCTGTCTGCCAAATGATGACTTCCCATTCATTTAATCTGCTCTCTACATGGTGAACACCACAGCTGCATCAAGCTGCTGCAGTTATTCACAACAATACCAGGAAACCAGGTGATTCTGCTGTCAAAATAAAAGCAGAGCATTTGCCACTTTCGGCAGCAGAGTGTTTCTTCTACTACTTATGTGACAGACAGGTTATAGCCATTTTATACAACGTCTTATCTGCTATTGAGGATTGCATGGCCAACAAATTACTTCAAATAAGTTGTAGCATAAGTGTCATGGAAAGAAAAGCTACAACTTCATGCACAGATGAAGTGTAAGAAGTAGCCTGTTGGATAAATGGTTCAAATAAGTTACAGAGACGCAGTTGAAATAGTTAGCTCAAAGTAATGAAGAAATGGTTGAAATAGGTAGCTAAAGTAGCCCAATGGAGAGATGGTTGAACCTGTTAAGTAAAAATAATGTACAGATGGTTGAAATATTCAGCTAAAAGTAATGAAAAAATGGTTTAGTTGGATAAATGGCTGAAATAGTTTGCCAAAATTAATGGATAACTGGTTAAAATAGTGAGCTTAAAGTAATGGACAGTTGGTTGAATTAGTTAGCTAGCTATAATATAAATGGTTGAAATAGTTAACTAAAAGTAATGAATAAATTAATGATAGTTAGCTAAAAGTAACGGATAAATGGTTGAAATAGTTAGCCAAAGGTATTGAACCCAGCCAACATTTGTATGTGGGCCCCATGTGGGTAGTAAATGGGATGAAAAATGGGCCCTATATGGGATTGTCCGTGGGTTCCATTATGGCCCTGTGCCAATTGCCCTTGTGGGTTTCATGCAGGAGTACACTTGGTGTTATATGGGCCCAATCTGGGCAACATAAACCAAAACCCATCTCGGCCCCAGGTTTAAATTCTATGTGGGAACTACATGGGGACCACATAAACCTGAAATATGGGTTGTAAGTGTGGTTGTCCACAGTTTCCATGTTGGCCTCATGCACGAATTTCCCAGTAGTGACCCAACTAGGACCCACACGGGTAGCCCACATGGGGAGCCCATGTGGGACCAACTTAGTAGACCCAAGTGGGCGCCATTTGTGTTGCCCATTCTGAGCCCATGCACTAATTTCCCATTAGTGACCCACCTAGAACCCACTTGGGTAGCTATCATGGGGAGCCCATGTAGGACCTACTTAGTTGATCCAAGTGGGCCCCAGATAAGATGCCTATTTTGGGTCCATAACCACTTGGTATCCAGGTACCCCCAGCATAACCCATGTGGGGCCCACATAACCATGTTGGCTGGGAATAAATGAATGATAGTTAGCTAATGAAGAAATGGTTGAAGTTAAAACCATAGGCTAAAACAAATGGTTGAAATAGTTCGCTAAAAGTAATAAATAAAGAGATGATAGTTAGCTAAAAGTAATGGACAGATGGTTGAAATACTGAGCTAAAAGTAACGGTTAAATATTCAGTACTCAGTTAATTCTCCCTAAATTATGAGTCCATCTTTTACATTACATTGGTATTATTCACTCTAACACCGACTTGCATTATGTGCTTTTACACTGAAAGGTGGAACCGGACGTGGTGTTGTCTTGGTTACCGGCTCCTTCACACAGAGAACCCCTCCCTTATTCCTCCCATTCACTCCTCCTGTGCAGTGTTTTATACTGAAAGGTAAAGATGCGAATTCACACTGCGACTTGTGCATCAGTGAGCGGATCCTTGAGCAGACAGACAGACAGGCAGGCTGCACCTCACAGCCTGTCTGAACCGCTTCATGTGATATGAACGTCTCCACTTCATCAGCTATGACTGTGTGTGCAGGTGAGGAGACTTTGTGTCGCCTGTTGCTCTGCTGTCTGCTGTATGTTTGCTGCTGTCTGTCCTCGGCTATGGTCGCTGCCTTCAGTCATTTTCTGCATGGAGGAACTGTTTTTTTTATATATTTGATCTATAATGTAGAAACTGGATGATTATAAATGTGTAGGCTACTTTGTGCTTGACATTTTGCATTCTTGTTTTCTCTCACAAAAACAACATTAAGCTATGATATGGTGTTCAGGTAGGCTGATGCGTGATGTTTTCACTGGGAAACGTCGTGCCAGACGCCATTTAAAAAAAACAATTTAATGTTTCTTTGGTTATTACCGAAATGACACAACGTATAAAATGAAATAAAATACGGATATCAAGTATTTAAAGGACACTCATTCATTCGGCGTGTGAATAATCTACAATGCGCGTTTTATTTTGTGCAAAAATCCAACTTTATTGCTGCTTCACCTGCAGTTTCTCTCGATCTTCTCCCGGTGAAATGCACCACGGAGGGCGGTAGCGACCAATGCGAACAATTTCTAAAAAGTTAAAATGCTATTGAAATAATTGATTATTTGTTTGTTCAATGTGTGCCGAATTATGATGTTGACCCTGTAGATTCAGAATCAGAGGTTTATTTTAAAATAAACCCAACTGTTGCTCCTCAGTAGATGTGGATATATTAAAATACCACATTATTAAATTGAGTTTTGCGTGACGTTCTTTCCATTAATGAGGCGTATCGGGGGCCACAGTTCAGGCAACGTTAGGGTTTATTGGACTGGAAAACGCTGATAACATTAACGTCTGTTTGTGAAGCCAATTGTTTTGTTATCTGCTGTTTGTTTGCCCAGGTCTGTAGAAAACGACAGGCTGTGTTTGCAAAGCCATGTCTGTCATATGATAGCAGAGCTCTAAATTCATGCGGCAATTCAATAGTTGTCTTAAGGCAGGGAGGATTTCCACATGTGAGGCAACAGCTGGATTCACCAGGGATTTTCTCGGTGCATCCCTGTTGTTGTCCATGCAGACCTCAGGTGAGAGGCTGTTGATTCATATTTGGTTATTATTCCATACAGCCTGTCAAATCCTGAAGGCAGCAACCAGACTATACAGACAGACAGACGAGGTAAACCCCACAACAATTATGGAGTCCTGTCTCATTGGAATAGAGAAAGCGTTTAGACAAGCTCCATTTAAACTGCGCCTTTAGGCCTAATGTCAACTGGCTGAGTGTCAAATGGTATTCACACCCAAATAACCAAATAATCAATAACTTTTAGAAATGGCTTGTTTTTCTTATGGATCCTGTTTTTTTACTGTGGTAGGAGAACATTGTTGGAATAACAGGGGAACTCATTCTTCAATTAAAATGAATAATAAGTGCTATTGCTTGTCTTTTAATAGGCCGAACTGAAGAGGTTAAATCTTAAATGTCACTAAGCATGTTTGCCAACATGTAAGGCACTTTAACTCTATGATACAGTTTGTGCAATAGTGTTCATAGATGAATTGGGTTGACTTATATCTAGGACTGCAACTAACATTTATTTTCACTATCAATTATTATCTTATCAGATGTCTTGTTCTATCTGACAAACGTGCCAAAACTCAAATTTGATTCACAACATATAGGCTATAAAACCACAGGAAAAACAGCTAATTGAGCAGAAACAAGAGCATGCTGAAATGATGAATCAGTTATCAAAATAGATGCAGATAGTTTTTATGGCAATAGGGGGAAAAAAAGATGAATCAACTAATCATTTCAGCTATATTTGCCAACACTCAAGGCATCTATACTTTGTGCAATAACATGTTCATAATAGAATTGCTGAATGTATTGTTTGCAGGTGAACAGCCAGGATTCAAGTAGATGTTTCACATTTTATTTGTTCAGTTAACTGTTCAATCATATTATCTGTCCATTTTATTTCCCAACATGAAGGTCTAAATGCTTTCAAAGCCTTCTCCAAACTGCCCCGGAATAAAAGTCTAGTATCAAACTCATAATTTCTTTATAGAGCTGAGTATCAAACTTTAACACCCTTTTTTGGTGTAGACCGAAATGTGTCTGTAGTTTTAGGCTACTTACTCTTTAATCAGTCATCTGAATTCTGAAATCTTTTCTAACTTTAGCCAAAGGTTAATTTAGACAGAGCTTTTTATTTAACACTGGTGCATTGAGCAGTTTTGCCACATAACGGTTAATAAAAAACAAGATTCAAACATTTATGTTTATATTCTTCAAAGTAAGAAGATAGATATGGACACCCAAGGCCTATAGGCCCTTACTGTATTTATTACATTTTTGTTTGAATAAATGTAGTCATATTTAAGTTTATCAAGTCTAAACATGTTAGAATCAGTCTGTAAAATACCCATCCTGTGTCATGTTTTGGGGTATTCCTTACTATTTTACATTCAGAAAGCATTAGTTATTAGCAGCTGCAGCTAAACTGTATCAGTGTGTACCCTCAGTCTAATGGACCTTTAAAAACACATTTTCCACGGTGAGCTGCAGGATGAGGTTGTCTTTTCAACAGAAAACAGACAATAGTTTAAATAATGCAGATGAAGGTATAATCTTATGTGAAATATGACCACCAACTGCTGCTTTTCTGGTTAGGGTTATTTATCTTACATCTTAACCGAGCCATTGCATCTTCAGCTAAGATCCAGATTCCTTTGCAAGGAATATTGAATTATTATATTTTTGATGAGTTCAGAGACTGTGTAGATTATTTTCAGTGATCTCAGTCTCCAGTTTCATTTCTATTTACCCAGTCATCCCGTCTACGGGGATGTACTCTTTAAAGCTGCATTAATTGATTTTTATCTATTTATTGGCCACTTGAGGGCAACAGAACAAACTGTAAACACAGCACCAACGACGTTATCACCATATAAAGTTGCCAAGGTGCGCATGTGGCAGACAGAGCAATAAGCCTTCATTTTGGAGTCGTATTCAATATTCAAGTCAAAATGCACTCTCCTTTTAGTTCTATGTTGGTCTCCTGAGAAAAATATCAGTCTTTTTAGCTACTAAATGCCCCATGATGGTCGCTAACTTTGTCACTCAGCTGTTTGGTGCTTAGGCAGGTAGTGTACAGTGGTTTTATGGGAGCTTTTCCACAAATAATAGTTAGACTGAACCAAAACAGTGAGATATGGGCCGCAAAACCAAAACAATGAGCTGAAAGACACATAGCCATTTGATCCATTGTTAATATAACATTATTGATTAGTAATCAGCTTTAAAGGATAAGTTAACTTGTTGTCTACAAATGATGAAGACATTACGGGTTATGTATAGTCCCTCCAAGTAGGATGGTTGTGTACAGTGATGGAAATTAATTTTTTCTGTCCACCTGCCACTGTGGCAGGTGGACGAATAGGTCGAAAATCTACCAGCCACTCCATAGATTACCATTGTTTTTTTTGGCTGGTGAGTGAAGCAAATCTAGTAACCACTTGCTTAATTTACCAGTATTTGGCTGGTGCTAATTTCCAACCATGGTTGTAAAGCAGTTTTGATTTTGACCTTCATAAAATGCTCATCAGTCTTTTTCTTTAAATACTACAACCCAGCGTCTTGGGTGATCCGATCACAAGTGGACAGCTCTAGTAGTTCTCACACCTGGCACACCTAGAATACATCTCGACATGCATCTCGAGTGACCACTTGTGATCAGATCTCACTTCTCCGCTCTATATGCAAATAAACACGTCCATCATTTACGTTTGCAAAGACCAAATGCCTTGTTGTTTTTAACCAGGCAGCAATGAACTTCCCATGTAGTCCGCCAGTAAAACCAAAGAAGACGAAGAAGAAATGCCTGTGCCTAGTCTGCTGGATATTGAAAGAAGAAGAAATCCAAACAATTCCTCAGTAGTATGCAGTATGAAACGGTTAAAGTGATGTATTTGCAGTATGCTAGACAAGGCTTTAGCCTTTAAACCAGCTCTTAAAGCACTGGATAAAAAAACAAACTCATACTATTACTGCAATATCATCGAAAAATACAACTTTGATGTAGTTGTTTATGTTCTGTTTGTTTACTTTATAATTCTAACAGCTCATAGTGAGTGAGACAAACAGGATCATCAACGAGGGGAGACGGGAAATATAAAACATTGCTCGACAAAATTTACGTTACTCAAACTGCTTTTTCAGTTACAGAAACAAATCAGTGGACTGATCTCCCTACAGATATTAAAGTAATGGTTAGAAGGGTCATGTTGTCTCAGCAGGTTATCTCTCTGCCCCATCAGAGGCAGCTCTTTCCCTCGTCACTCTCCTGCTCTGTAGCCGGTCTGTGAGCGTCACTGGCCGGCTCTCCAGCGAGCTACGCCCGCAGCCGATTGTGGAGCTTTTCAACTCCAAAAAGGCAAATAAACACAAGTTCCTGTTAATTTATAATGGATATTTGTGTTGTGATATTTAAACAAACTATCCGTCAACAAGGAAATAAAAGCCTCTCGTCTACGAGACCGGTCTCTTGAGAGAGCTCCAGCCAGCTCATAGAGGAGTCTGTGAGAGTGACTTCCCGGCTGGCTGGCAGCGACCCCAGCAGGCACCAGCTAGCTGTCACGGCAGTTTGTGGAGCTTTTAAACTCCGACAACGGTGGAACAAATGTTCGATTCACCATGTAATATTCTAAAACTGTCAATAATCTAAATCTACACAGATGATTTCTCGTCTCAAATATTTTCAGAAGTGCATTTAGTGATAAAATAGCTACGAAAAATGTAAAAAAGGTCTAATTTTTGGCTGCTGTTGTTGAAACCATAGTCTGTAGCGATCCAGCGCTTTGTGTGATACAGTAGGCGAGGTAGACTGGTCCGATGCATACTGGAGAGTTTTTCCTAAACAGTTCGACATCCGGGTACTTTTGGCATACTGGAGATTTTGCTTTTGTTTGCATACGTTTTGGTCAAAACAGTACATACTACTAGTATAGTATGCGGTTTCGAATACAGCCTGGGTCTACTCTGTGGTGTGTCCCACAATCGTCCAAGATGTTTGACACACTCCTAATATACCTCTATGATTATGATTTTTTTTTTTTTTGTACATACTTCCGCTTGTGACGCAGAGGACGTCTGTTGAGTAGGCGGTCCATCAGTGTGGCACAGGACACATTGGCATATACACCGCTAAAAGAATGTGGCCATATGTGGCCCAGACCACCTCTGAAAGTGGACTGAGCGATCGGATCTCAATGTGTCCTCAATGGGTGCATTCACACCTGTATTTATGGCACTTAAGATCGGATCACCCAACACACATGTTAAAGAGGACCTATTATGCTTATTTTCAGGTGCATACTTGTATTTTGGGTTTCTACTTGAACATGTTTACATGCTTTAATGGTCAAAAAATGCTTTGCTCATACTGGCTGTGCTGTAGCACCTCTTTTCACCCTCTGTCTGAAACGCTCTGTTTGAGCTCCTGACCCCCCCCCAAAAAGCCCAGTCTACTCTGATTGATCAGCTGGCCCACTGTTGTGATTGGTCAGCCAAACTAAACTTTTTGGACTCCACCTCCGCTCTAACGAGCTCTGTTTAAAGGTGTGCCAAACTAGCATCTAGGCAGGTATTATGCAAATGTGTTACTTGGTGACATCACCATGTTATGGAAGAAAAGGTGGGACTTCTTCAAGGCGTTTCAGGCAGTTCAGGAGCAGTGTTTCTGTGTGGGAGAGTAACTCCCTTTGGCGTGGATTTTGTAACTTTGCAGAGCTTTTACATGCATAAAAAACTATATAACATACTAAAGGAAAGGGACAAGCACAAAAGCATAATAGGTCCCCTTTAATGCCACCTGTAAACAGGGATCACTACACCATACACGTACATGCAACCCCCGTGTAAACACAGAAACAGTGGAATTACAGATATCACCTGCCAGCTGATACACAGCTTGTAAATCCTCATTCTCACAAGTGAGGTAATATGACCTTTTATGATCTAACCCGGAGTAGCAGTGACGCAGCTTTGCTGTGAGGTTTTGGAGGCTGTGGTATGTCAGCTCTGCCAGCACAGAGAGACAGTAAGTGCGTCTCACCAGTAGGCTTCTTTGATTGCGAGCTCCTCCCTTCTCAGGAAAAGCACAAACCTTCTGATTGCAGGCAATTTTTATGTAGGCAGAGACCGCCTTATTTTCCTAGAATTTTCCTCCTTTTAAAATCAGAGCTATACTAGTCAGCAGTGGCAGAATGCATGAATGACTGCTGCGTATGAATCAGACCTGTATATTGGTTTCATATTTGTCAATATGTTGTGCAAATGATGATGTATAGTTCGAGCTTTAAGGGGTTTTCCAATGACATGAGCTCAATGGCAAATTGACAGTTTGACATAGTAATCCTGACCCCAGTTTACCAATCTGTTTTATGTTGTTGTTATGATGATGTAAAGCTTTATGTTTTTAAAGCAGCATTAAGTGATCTTTTTGGACACTTGGGGGAAGCGGAGCAAGCCGTAAACACAAAACTGACCTATACTATTACCTTATTAAGCTTTTATGGCTAACATGTTAGCAAACAGTTGCCTATTTACATATCCATCAGACACAGAGCAATATTACCATTCATTTGGAGTCGTGTTGACGAATGTAAGTCCAATATTCACTCTCTTTTAGCTCTGTTTTGGTCACCACCAACACTTGAGAAAAATATCTGTCTCTTTAGCTGCTAAATGCTCCACTATGTTCTAGGGCTGTCAAAGTTAAGATGATAATAACGTGTTAACGTACTGTAAATTTGTTTTTTAATTTCTAATTTATTTTTTTAATTTTCATCACAAACAAAAAGGTAACATCTACAGACAGACTCAAACATACCAACCATTTTTGGTTGTTGTGGACTCAGTTTTAAAGATAGAGTGAAGATACTTTCATCATATAAAACTAGAAAACCTAAGGAATCCATTGGTACCAACCAATGGTATGGCAAATGGTATACTAGCCTGTAGCTTGTAGCTTTTAGCTTGTACTAGCTCAAGAAGGAGGCGCAATAACGCTCCAAACTTACACTCAATTTTGGCGGGGGAAAAACTGGCCATTTTCAAAGGTGTCCCTTGACCTCTGACCTCAAGATATGTGAATGAAAATGGGTTCTATGGGTACCCACGAGTCTCCCCTTTACAGTCATGCCCACTTTATGATAATCACATGCAGTTTGGGGCAAGTCATAGTCAAGTCAGCACACTGACACACTGACAGCTGTTGTTGCCTGTTGGGCTGCAGTTTGCCATGTTGTGATTTGAGCATTTATTTTTTATGCTAAATGCAGTACATGTGATGGTTTCCTGACAATATTTGTCATTTTTGTGTTGTTAATTGATTTCCAATAATAAATATATACATACATTTGCATAAGCAGCATATTTGTATTACATTAAATTCTCGACAAATTTCTCTTTTAAGGCGCATTTAGAACAGATAAAAAATGCGATTCATTTGCGATTAATTGCAATCAACTATGGACAATCATGCGATTAAATATTTTAATCGATTGACAGCCCTACTATGTTCACAAGCAAGTTGCTAAATGTGTCTGTCTGCTGTTTGGTGCTGAGCAGGTAGTGTACTTTTTTACAGAACTTCCTTGCCAGAACCAGCTGCTGGTTGATGAGAGCAGTGAGACTGAACCAAAACTGAAACAGTGAGCTAAAAGAGTCTAAAATGCTCTGCAGAGCTGAGGGCCTTGCCTTGCCCCTTGTTAACCAATCATCCCTCCTCTTCATCACCTAGTAGCAAAGAGAGTGTGCAGGGGCAGAGGGCTTGTTTAGTTGAATATGTCCGTCTAGTCTGTCTGACACATTGATCCGTTATCTGACTTAGGTTTGTGCCATTGTGAATCTATGGCCCCGACTGTGGCTCTGAAGGCTAACTGTGCTGTGTATTGATAAATCCATGGAGCTGTCTGTGGTGCTGAAGTAGCAGACAGATTTGTAATTGCGACCTTTTTTTCTGAGTCCCGTCCTTCTGTGTATTCAAAAATATAGAATCTAAAGAGTTGTTCATGGGGTCGGTTAGCTAGTCGTGGGTGAACGACACGAATGGCGTCCAGCCGCCCTGTATGAAATGAACAAATCGTCTGCTGGCTGATGGGAACTGCAGAGTTAGGTGATAATTCTCTGTGGGATTGTCCCTACGAGCAACACGTTTCATTTGTGCATATGTGTCATTTCAACCATTGAAAAGAACGTTGATTAGAGCAGCTTTAATAAGAGGTTGTCTAATAGTCAGTGAATTGTAGAATAGCAATATTGAAAAAGTAGCTGGTTGGAGGTAATATTGACTATGATTAAATTAGTCAAAACATTCTTAGAGAGCTTCTTGTGCCATCTTTTTATGAATGGGTTGTCATGGCTGCAGTTCCTAGATGCTGGCTGTGTTGATGTGAATGGGAAACCCCTCTCAACCTCTCCCTGAAATGTGCAGTCAGTCAATTTTCTCCACAAGAAGTCTGAGTATAAATAGATGATAGATGATGCCACCTTTTCTGATGTGCCATGCAGGTCATTTGAAATGATGTCTTCATGGAGTCAGATAGTAGACTAGATTTAGAAGTGAAAGATGTTTAGATGTTAAGGTAACATATTCGTACTGTTCCAACAGCATTTGAATAGCTATGTAGTCAAGTGTGTGTAGTTGTGTAGTCAAGACCTGATAAACACTGAAATATAGTCATAAAATGGTTGTTGAAATGTTGAAACGATGGTTAAGGCCTCCATAGATGCTCAGCGTGTTGTTCGTTGCAATATGCTCCGAAACGGCAGGGGGCGTACAAACAAAATATTTTGTGGATAAGCAAGAAGTCAACGAGTGTTACCGATTATTTTTACCGATATAGGAATTGTGATATGATTTGTGATATTAGAAGGAATAATGAATTTTACATCATTATTCTCATTGTCATTGAAAAACATATTAAAACGATTATGGTGTGATGTTTGAGGGGATCTGTATCAAACGAATGTTTTCTTAAAGTGGCAGTAGGCAGTATATTTTTGGCATCATTGGGCAAAAATTCCATAATAACCTTTCAGCATATTGTAATTCAAGTGTTCTGAGAGATAACTAGACTTCTGCTCCTCCTCATGGCTCTGTTTTCAGGCTTTAGAAGATCTAGCCCGTGACGGGAGACTTTGACCAATCACAGGTCATTTCATTGAGAGAGCGTTCCTATTGGCTGTGCTCCGGTCATGTGACCAGAACTTGGCGTTCCTTCAACAGATTTCACAATGGCGGCGGCGTCACAAATTTTCTCATTTTACAGCTAAACCGTGGACTACAAGATGATTCTGAAAACATTTGAGGAGAGAAATATTTGATCAGCGCTGCCTAGTTTGACCGTTTGGTCGGAGTTCGCGAGTGATTGACAGCCGGCTCTCATAGACGGCAGATGGACAGCAGACCTCAGATCAGCTCTTACTGCTTGTTTTCCTCCGGTATGTGAAATCTTGCTGATGCCGTTAGGAGCACCGGAGAACACCGGAGGACACCAGAGGCACATGATTTTTTCCAGGTTACCTGTTTCATGTACTACTGTCAGGATATAGCGACCGTTTTATAAAAATAACTTTTTTTAATCATATTTGCTCCGATCTCGCCTACTTCAGCTTTAACTGTGCAGCCCTGGAGTCCACATGACAAGCCAAAAAGCAACAAAGGCGTTGTTATTGCATGCAAAAATGACTTGACAAATTACCGTGTCATTCATACACCATTAGTGAGACCGGGCTGGATGAAGTGTTTTTACCATGCATGTATGTGCAGTACTGCGTGCAATCTCTTTATTATTATAACCATGTATTTGCTGCCAAGAACTCACAAATTAAAGGATGTTCACACAATGTGTGCATAGGAGTCCCAACGGATGTTTCACACCTCCAACAGTCTGTATCATCTTGAAGTCAGAGTCTATCTAGCATTCATACAATCCAGTAAAAACAATTAAAATCTTAAACTGAGAAAGTTGACTTCAGAAATCCCTTGGTAGCTTTTTTAATTACTCTGTCCCTATGAATGGGACATTTAATTTGTTTTTCCCATGCTTGCCTTGAATCACTAGGCACCTTAATTTACTGGTACATAATCAATGAATAATAGTGGGAGGTTTCATAACCCAGGCCAAGAATCCCTTGAAATACTGGAAAGAAAAAGTGAACTCTTACGGAGGCGTTGCTCAGGAACCTCTGACCTGACACAGGAGACATCTCGGTTGCGCACACTGCTTGAAATTCTGTGTAGGAACACCGATTCCTTCCTACCTTCCAAAAACGTTCAATTTCAGAGTATTATACAAATCCCTCTGTGGAAGGAATCCACTGGTAACCCTGCTGTATTCAATTTGAGGCTTAACCAAGATGCTAGATGGAGGATTTCAGATACGTTTTACATACGACAGAAGTTTCAGCTTGTTCAGTCTGTGGAGATGAGATGAGACTGTAATTCAGGAGGCTAAATGGAATTGAGCCTCACGGGGAGGAAAAAGGAGAGCCTTAAATTAAGAAGCACCTCTCTCAGCTGGCATAGACACATTTTTTTTTAGTGTCTAATATCGAATGCAGAGTGATAGGGTCTGAAATTAGCACCCAGCCTTAAATTTGTCAGGCCATCCGCCTCGTTAACGGAGAGAGAAAACAGAAAGACACGTTCAGCCAGGTTAGCGTATGATTGGCTAAAGCTACACATTTGAAAATCGCTCGCAACTGTTACACAGCTATTGGCTGTAGAACCTTATTCGATTTGATTGATAGTCGAAGTTCACAGAATCAATGAAAAGATGCCCACATACACACATGTCCACTCATTACTGTATTAATTGGCTCATGTATCAATTTCGTCTGAAGGAATAGCTCAGTGTGTGACGAATGTGCAGGCAGATGTTGACGATCGGAGCAGAGGAGTAATTAACAGTAAAGTTGTCTAGTGGTAGTAAATGTACGGTGTAGGTTTCAGTTTGTCCATGAATAAAACACTGCAGCACCTCAAGACCCAAGTAAAGTTCTCCTGTCTTACTTCAAAACATTACAACGGTGAATAATGTTCCTGTTTATTTGTTGTCAAAGGCTAAATAGTCTCTGTAGGAATTGAAATCATCTCTCAAGGGGAGTCTCAAGTCTTGAGATGAGATTTTGTCACAAAGACCGGACCACAAGATTAGCTTATAATGCTAATAATTTTCTTATTGTTAGTGAAATCTCTTGAAAGGACCAAAACCAATGTGTTACCTGTCACCCTGTTACCCTGTCTGTGGCACTCAGCTTCAACCAAAGGCGACGGAATAGGGGGGATAATGAGACTTTTTGTCCCCCCCACTTTCAGGTTTTATGTTTATAGATGGTAAAGTCTATGCCAGGTTGGCGATAATATCTAGCCTATATGGCATCTAACATGTTGGACCTTTTATCCAATCAGAATCAACCATTGTGCAGCCTAATTCAAATGAAATCAAAGTGTGACATCCAGCCCGCTACAGTTTCATAATGAACCAAAAATATTTTTTGGGGTCCGCGCAGTTGGCTTGGAAAAGCCCCGGGGGTGATGAAGGTGGCTCGTAGCTCCGACTGTGAGTTGTACAGCACCTCGCCCGCACCTTGCTGCCGCTTCCGTGGAGTGCTCGTTGCGCAGTGCGCCCTCCCTCCCTGTGGGGTGGGTCGAGGCTCCCGATGTGCCTGTCAACCGGGGCCGTCTGTC